>JAQJVK010000003.1:23157565-23332001 GCA_035578135.1 Flexamia atlantica | reverse complement strand
TTACTGCGAGCCGATTGTTTGGCGAGTCCGCCCAATCTAATTGCCGACCAAGGTCTAACTTCGCTTCGATTCTATCGGCCACGTCTGCGAACTTGGTTTAGTCGATAAATGCGCCTTAATGAAACATTCGAATGATCCCATTAGGCAGATTTAACATGGTTTAATCAGACTTTTTGTAAAATAGTATGTAGGCCTAATGATTTTTTGTAAAACAGTCAATACCAAAAGTCAATGTAATTTGTTTCAAAATGTTAGTTTATTTTTTTTAATCCCTTGAATCGCGTTTCCAATTATTTCAACAACTAAGTAATTCCTGTGCTTTCTCAAAAAAGCTATTTAAAATTTGCACATTCAATTTCACATCAATGGATTCTGTTCGCCCAGACTATAGTTCAGTTATCTTCTGGTCAATAAATGCTATACAAACATGAACTAATAAAAAATCTTTAATCGATTAGAACTAGGACTACCTTTTAATCAGAAACCTAGATAGTCTTATACCCCAAATAAGTTGTTAAAATGAGAATCTTTGCCAAGGACAAAAGCAATACACGCAGGGTGTTGGTGGCCTTTAAGGTGAAGTATGTAAAAACCAGTGATTGATGCTCGGGCTGAGAGGGGCAGATGTTGAGAGAGAAGAAGACAATCAATCGGCGTTATAAACATGTACGTGGATACGACAGCTTTTGAAAAATGAAAAGAAAACAAAATGTAACAGCTATCAGCGCCAAAATAGGTTTATATGAAATGTTAAGTCCAAATTACTTTGTTTCGAACCTGATTTGGTTCAGGATTTAACACCTACTTAAAAAAATAATCAGTTGGTTTTTCAATGGTTTCTCCTGATTTTATGAATATTTGTTTTAAATTTGCACTTTCTCACATAAGTAAGAGCTATAAGACAACAATACAGTTAAAGAGCAAAAATTCAAGTTTGGTGTTCCGGCATGTCATGCTTCAAGAACCCACTTCAGGAGCGTTCTGCGATAACTCCACCAAAAAATTTAAATCTTAAACAATAAAATTAAGTAAAAATTGGTGATCGTAAAAACTACCAAATTAACTGAATTATTATTTTTTTTAAATAAACGTAAAAAGGCATAAGTTAACATGAGTACAATTTCTTTACCTTAAGACTTTGTTATACACTGTTAATCTAAAACAGAGCTAACACAATTTGCACCTGCATCAGGTCACTAAATAATCGTATAACAGGCCGACAACTTAGAAAAAAGCCTGCCCGTAGTTGCATTTTTAACTGGCATTCTAAAACCCAAGGGAATTTTGTAAAACAGTTTAAGAATGATCATTTAGGGCCTAAGAGGAACCTAAATGCTAAATTTCAGGATTCTATGTCTTGAGGTTTTGGAAATAAGACCTCGAGATCGATTGGTAGGAAGCTCTTTTGTAAGTTGTCCTAGTCCAACATTAATTAAACATGCATTGTCCAGTCGGTACAGTCTGCGTCAAGTAACGTGGCCCAGGCTGTTTGTCAGCCCATCGCTAACACCAACAAGTCTTATGTGAGGTGTGGACCACGTCATTCGACTCGGCCTGTAGCCAGCTCGTTACAATCATCTCCCGGCGATGTTTGCACCTCAATCTCCATAACCGAGTGAGGGCCGAGCTCACTATCTATGGTAATCCTCGGCCTGCGTTGTATCGTAAACTGGTGTGGAACGCAGTAATTCGGTAAATACACGAATCCACAGCGAAGTGTACGACATCACCTCATGCCATTGATGTAGAAATCATTTTATATCTTTTATAACCTTTCGTAGCAAATTATTCAGTATTTCGTAATTTTGAAAGTTATAATAAATTCACGTTCATTATTTCACTACTTATCTATCGTTGTTCAATTTAAATCTGAAGAATACACCTGATTAATACCTGTTTGGGAAAAATATTTTTTAAGCAAGCAAAACTAAAGAATTCAAACAAAACGAGAAATTCCTACAAATAATTTGTAAGAAAGGTCCTACAAATTATAATTTTTGCTTTTATTATTTTATTTTGTGAATGAAATAAGTTGATGGTTCATAATTAAATAAACGTTTCTTTGATCTTCCACTAATATCGTAAAGTAGCTTCATTTGTACTGTTACTATTGACACAAGTAATGTCTTTATACAGTTAAATTTAAATAATCTTCTTTAAAACCACTGAATGCACTTAATCAATACAGCAAAATATATCTCAATAATAAATATTGCATATTAAGCCCTAAAATATAATATACGTTAATTAATATAGTGCTGGGCCTACGAAAAATGTTTGTTTTACAATAATAATTTAAAAATTGATTGAACACTCACTTACCCCTGTGGAAAACAAGAATCTAACTAAATCAGTCAAGCGAACAATAAAATGCTCATTTATATTTATGTTTCAGCACATCGTATGTTCCGTCAATTCCGTGTCTCCTACTTAGATTAAGTTTAAAAATGTCGTTCTTCCAAGTCTTTTTTATATCGATTTCGATGTGGTTTATTTTTTGTAGTCCATAAACCATAATTCAATTTTTATTTTTTTTATTTTTTTCTATGGCAATACCATAGAAAAAAATCTATACTTTGACTTCGCAGCCAAATAATAAACTCGACCTCATGCTAGGCCCAGTGTGGTCATTTTGTATTGCTGCTAGTTTTGTGATTAGTAATATTTTTACAGTTAACCCATGTATACATGCATAAACCCTAGCTCATCGCAATGTGATAGGTTATATGGAATGTTAGTGTATGTAAAGGAAACACACATTCATTTTTACAGAGGGAAGATTGATAGCTGCACTGTAGACGCTTGCACGAGTGTGTGTTATAAAAGACCGCGGAGTGCGCCAGACATCTGCTGATAAATGGGGACGACAGCCAAGTGTTTAATGATACCAAGTTCTCTTAAATAATGTGCTGGAATCAAGTTTCAATGCAAATTTTCTTTTGTTTCATTAAAAACCAAAGGGCTCAGTGTGTTTCGTGTGAATAAAATTATTTTCCTAACGTGCAGTGAAAATTAATAGATAATACTTCTAATTATCAAAATCTTTGATAAATTTTATTTCTGTGTATTTGTATTGTTGATGAATGGAAGAAATTATTATCCATTGAAGAACTATTAAATCATCATTTTTCGATTTCCATGCCTTAAGGAATTTACAACATTCCTTCTTATGTCTGGATCAAGCAGTATTAAACGTTGTTTAACATTCCAAGTTTATGATGTGCTTTAAGTATGACGATCGCAGAATAGTATTTCTTTCTTAAGTATAATTTTCTATGTCAAACTACAAATATATTCATCGGGTGACTCTGAACAATTCGAGACTTACTCCTTCGTAATTAAAAATGTAGAATAGATATACAAATACAGGAGTAGTGTAGAATAAAATCGCTCACCTCTTGAAATATTGCATATTAACCACAATGAATTTTACGTAGATATTGCATGAAATGCGATGCAATCACAATATCTTCATAAATATAATCCAGGGTGAGATTTAAATGTCCCACCGGATCTTTTCCGTTATACGTATACCACTGTTTCGGGTTTGTTTTTCAAGCTTTATTTTGGTAAGTTAAGCTAGGATAGGTTAGGTTAGGTAACCTAACCTAAACTAACCTAGCCTAACCTAACATAACCTAACCTAACCTTTCCTTACCTAACCTAACCTAACCTAACCTAATCTAACCAACTGCAACTGGGGTCATTAGACGGCCAGACGCTGGCTTATCGCGTCCAAACAAAGACAACGGTAGATAAGATAACGAAACCGCAGGTAAAATATTCTTACAAGGAATTTCCACTTAAAAACGATTAATAACTATTATTTGACCTAGTTTATGGTGCTCGGTCAAAAATCAAGTTAGAAGGGTAAATTTGGAATGGTGGTATACGTATAACGGAAAAGATCCGTCCCACCTTTTTTCACATTTTTTGAAATATTGGTCCCAGACTACCTCCAAATATTTTTGGGTAGTAAGTACTTAATTTTGAGTGGGTGGCCATTTTCAGCCGCCATATTGGTACAAGTTTTTTTGCTAATGTAGAGGTGGTGTTGTGAGTAGGGTGATGATCTATGTTTTACCCCCGCACCGAGCAGCCGGAGCAGCCGGAGCAGACCTTAAAAAATAATGAAATAAAAGTATTTTAAGAGATTTTTTTTTATTTATTTAAGACCATTGGAAGATTTAGTCCTATGTAGGGGTGTAATTACAGTACAAACAGCCTTTTATAGTGTTCAGTAAGTAGAAATGTTTAACAACCAATTTTTTTTTCAAACAATTTTTTATTTTACAATACTAATTTTATTTTACTCAATCATAAGTTCTTTCCTATGCTCGAGTGGTGGTAAATCATTATAGGCATTAAAGGCTTACGGTGGATGCCGTCTCGGTCGTTCCTAATCCGTGCAGCCACACCAGAGCAGGGAGCAGCCGCACCCGAGCAGGGAGCAGCCGCACCCGAGCAGGGAGCAGATCTTAAAAAAATAAAATAAAAGTATTTTAAGAGATTTTTAATTTATTTAAGACCATTGGAAGATGTAGTCATATGTAGGGGAGTAATTACACTATAAACAGCCTTTATAGTGTTCAGTAGGCTAAGTTGAAATGTTTTACAAGAATTTTTTTCAATTTATTTTCTTCTTTTACAATACTAATTTTATTTTATTCAATCACAAGTTTCTTTCCTATGCTCGAGTGGTGGTAAATCATTATAGGTATTAAAGGCTTTCGGTGGATGCCGTCTCGGTCAGTCCTAATCTACTTGGTGCTCCATGTATCCAGCAACCCCTAAATTAGTATCAGTAAATGATTACATCTTTTGTTTAATTTACATATTAAGAAGAAATTCTACAATATAGGTGTGGTTGAGTAAATCCTAAAAATTTCACTTTGATGTGCGATGAGGGTTAAAATTGCCATAACAGCTTAAAATTTAATCTAAAATAAAATTTTTAACATCACCTTACTGCACCTCATACTTTGGGTGTTGCAAGGTTAGCGCAGTGAAACTGTGATTTTTTGCTTGGAAAGAATGTTTGTAGCAGTATAGAATTTGGGCTGATCCCGCGGTCGCGTTACGGTCGTCTTTTGGGGTCAACTGTGTTTTTGGTATTAACTGATATTTCTGTTTATGGATGAAGTTAATGTGTGTAAAGAAAACTGTTACTTAAAACATTCAATTAACTTGTACTATATGTTTGATTAGGCCTATGTTAATAATTTATTTAGTTCGTAGTAGGGTGAAGATGTATGTTTTATGAGCGACCAGAGCACAAGAGCACATCTCTGGAGCACAACAGAGCACAACAGAGCATCCCCTAAATTATGAAAAACTTGAAAAAAATATATAAGAAAAGTGTTTTAAGAGATTTTGAGAAAGTAGTAGAATTGTTTGATCTCAAATTAAATTTTGAATTTCACCTCACAGCACATATTATGGGTGTTGAGTAGGGTATGTATGTATGTACTTCTTGGGTGTGTGATGAGAACCAGGAGGATTATGAAATAAACCCTCAAAACACCAAGATAACTATTTAGTTTCTTAATAGATTGTGTTGCTTCTAGATTCTTGCAAGAGTATTTACATTTCTCTGCAAGCTACAATGTTCTAAAAAGAAAGAAACCTTTTACAATATTATTGTGATTTTTTAAATCGTAAGTTTCTCCCTGTGCTAAGATGGTGGAAGGAAGGAAATGACCGGTTACACTACTGGTAGCTTTTTTTTGTGAGGAGCCTTGAGGTGAAATGTGAATACATTTTTGTTCATTTTGTTAAATCTTAAAACTTTGGTTCTGTCAAGCTAAAAAATAATGAAAATGTCAAATTAGCATATAATTCATTCAAAATTGGAATTCTGAATTCATACCTCACTACAGCTGACATCAATGCTACTGCAGTGTCAGTGGGGCCGGAATTGTATGCTCGTCTATTGAGGGGACAAATGTATCCGTACATATAAAACTTTTGATTTGTATGCTATTTTTAAATTTTAGTTTGATAACGCAGAAATTGATTTTTAATGAACCATCAATTCAATTCTCATAAAATAGCTTATTTCACACATGTTATTTTGACGGTTTCAATTTACGACCCAACTTATATCGGATCATTCCTTGCACAAAAGCGGCTTCAACCTCAAAACATATTTTTTTATCTTAAATTGTGTTTTTTTTCACACAATGTTTATCCCTCGCTGATTGTCTCATTCCTCACAAAATTTCATACTCTTCAAAATATCATTTGCCCTACAAAACGCGTTATCCCTCATGAAACATCCTCTTCCTAAAAAAAAACCTCATTATTCCTCATAAAAATAGCTACTCCTCACCAAACGATGTACTCTTTATAAAACATCATCTCATTTTCTACAAACAAAAATCTTACAACTCACCAAATAGCTTGTTTATCACAAACGTCTTATTCATTGTGAGTGCTTCATTTCTTTTAGCTTACCTCAAAGTCCTAAATTTTAATTGATTTTGTTCGGCTCCACCGATCTACAAAGGATAAAAATTGTCAAATTAGCATACAGTTCAATATATTATTATATTTGAAATTTCAGCTAACCATGGCTAAAGCGAGGTTCTACAATTAATTTTTAAAATTTTACATTACTGCACTTTACCCCATGTCTGTTGTAAGGTTTCCTTTCAAGCACTGAACATATCTCATGAGGGCTACCAACAAACCAGTGCAAGTGTTACAATAGAAATATCTTATTAGGTAAATACTCTTTGTGAAGCTATACATTTTGTCATCGAAGTTTCAGAGTTCAAGAACATATTTTCCAAATAAGAAGCAGAAAATGGGTGAACTGTTTTTACAAATTTAGACTAACTAAAACTCAAACAAACCCTTAAATCAAAAACTCAGGTCTATCTTACAACTAAGAGTTTGAACCCATTCTTTATACAGCGTACCTAAACAAACTGAACAAACTGAAAACTCAAACTTTTAAATTTGATACTCCACTAAATAAACTGACTTGAGCTCAAAGTCACTCGGTAAATTTAGCAAACCTAAACTCATAAACTGAAACATTAAAACTTCAAGCTCTAAACTGAAATCAAAAACTTAATAAAACCATGAGTCATTGTTACACTTATCGATCAATAACTCTAAATCAATAAAAACGTCCTATACCCAAAAATTTTATTTAGAACGAATAAACTTAGAAAAAGAAACACATATTGACTCAAACTCATTTTACAAACTCAAAAAAGCTAAATCTACTTCATAAACTTAAAATCAAACTTACAGTTTAATATACTGAACTGAAGTCATTAATTTAAACTGATAAAATGAAACTCACAAACTCCTAAGATTAAACTCAACCTCATTAGAGTGCAATTACAAGTTCAAACTCTAAAATTTAGGTAAAAACTCGGTATTATCATTTTGAAACTACATCCTTATCTCAATATCGTCAACTTAAACTAACAAAGTCCCATTATCAGTCTCAAACTAAGAAACCAATACTTCAGTTTTAATATTCAAAATATCAGAAATTTTTGAAAAATAACCACCCTGAAAACTGTGAAACTTAACATAAGGATTTGTAAAATAAAATTGTTAAGTGATTATAACAAACCTAGAAAATATGTCCAAGAAAACAATATAAAATTGATGATCAGAGTGAGTGAAATATATCAACAAAATCTAAAAAAAGTTCATATTTTTCAAGAGCATTCATTCAAAAATTCACAAGTTAACAAAGTTCAACAATAGTTGAACAAGTATTAACGGTAACTAGTGGTGTTGAACTAAAATACTAGAAGAATAGTTTTTGCTAAGTATCATAATTGTCATGACTCGAAAGTATTGCTAAAAAGAAACAATCAAGATTGAATGAATGAATGAAATATTATTCTATTTTTTAAAAATCGATTACTGCGTTGTGCTATGTTTTTACTGAATAAAAGCTTTAAAAAACAATAAAATATATCAGACTTCATAAACATCATTAATTGAAGATAACTTTAGTTGAAAATTTTCACTTGTGTTATCATTGGTTCAAAAACATTTCATGTTAGTAAACAGTTACACAGGGAAAAATTAATTACTTCGAGATATGATGACTGAGGAGTCATGACTTTAAGAGACAAAATCTTTATCCAACCTTCAGCTTGTAATGATTAACAAAAAAAATAATAGGTTTTATTGGTCAAACTTAGAATTATTATTTTCAATCATAATCACCATCACAAAATTTATCTGTATGCTATTGATTGTGCAAAAGCTATAACCACACCTAATAACCTGATTTTCCATACCCAATACGTTAAGAAGGCCTCAAAGTGTCATTGAGGTACCACATTTCGTAAGTCTTAACTATTTCAATATGTCAGTGAAAACTCATTTGAAGTATTGCTTTTTGAGATTGGAATATTAAATATTGTTTACTATCATAATATTGTTTTGAATGCAAATTGTCAAATTCAATTCACCAACCAAGTTCACAAATTTAAGATTTCACCAAGAACTTAGCAGAGTGGCTGTAAACAAGTATACTTAAAAATAATGATATCCAACAAGTAGCTACGAACATTTTACCTTATTTAGTGTTTCTACCAAATTTAGAATTTTTCCCAACATCATATTACTGAGAGTGGCTAAATGAATACAACTATTTTTATAAAGTTTTAGACGATCGATCATCAAAACATCTTGGATGTAGCATCAATCATGGTGATAAAGATATTATACTTAAAGCTTTGTCAATTATCATTTAGTTTTAAATGTAAGCTGCCAAATTTGATTGGCCAAATTCGTTCGTCAAATTAAGAGATTACTCAGGACTTATTAAGAGTGTTGTAAATAAGGTTTACTTACAAGATATTGACAAACAAATGATTGACTGATTGATTGGTTGTAACAATATCCAACCAAGAGTTATTTACCAAACTGAACTCTTAACCAAACCAAGATACCAATGTACTAAAGTACTACCCAGATTGAATAAAAAATAATAACCAGACGTTCAAAACATTCATTTTTGACAAATTCGAAACATTTCAATCGTATTGTTTGTTTAGAGATCTGAATATTTAACAAATTATAATTTAGAGCGAATAAAAGATGTTAGTCAAAATTAGACAATTTTCATCCATCAATGATAAACCATGCAGAGTTAGCAGCTTACACTCACATAAAACTATTAGTTATCCATCAATTGAAAGTTAGTTAATCTGTTATAAAAACTATTGCAAAGAGAGTAAATGAATAAAAAGTTGGCTTATAGAAAACTAATATTTATTTTCATTTTTATACTATGGTTATGATCAAAAAATTATTAAAAGATTCTAGGTAAAAGTAGCATACTTTTCATGATTCTAAATAAATCGTCAATGAAACCTCTTAATATTTTCTATGTTTGCCCAAGAAAATGGTTGTTTTCGCAATCAATATGCGTCGAAAAATAGGCGATTCTTGTATTTATTTTACTTTGTTCACTTATTTTTACTTTGCGAGCTCCAGCGTTTCAATTTAAGAACACAAAAAAATTTGAAAAAAAACAGCGTGCATTTGATAACCAGGTTACGTTGTTTGAGCATGACATTACGTTTCCTACTCTGAATACAAAAAAATTACCAAACTGTGTATTAGGCAGATCTCTCAACATTTTTCGGACCTTTCGCCAAGTTGATTTATACTTCTACTATTATGTATATTTGTCATTTATTTGCTTTAACTATCAAAACGAAATGTACAAATTTATGAATGAAAACTCTGTTATCGAGAATGAACTGCCCACCTTGGTGCACATTAGACAAAGACTGTATTCGAACAAGAAGTCTATAAATCTGTTGATAAATATTGGCCTTTTTAGCTGTAATAACCAATTGAAATGTTTTACACAATCCAAGGCCGGTTGTAAAAATATGAGATGGATCAAAGAATCCAAAAAAGGTAAATTAAACACGAATATATTTTAGTTGTTTTATTTATTCAACTGAATGACCATATAGTAAAATACCCTTTAATCTAGTAAAATGTACACGTTTAGGGAAAGTATAGTTTTATAGAAGTTTTATCTTACATTTGACAATGTACGTTTTAAAGGAAGAAAAATAACCATAAATTTACAAAGATTATAACACTAATCTTCCCCAAAGCAAGCATAAATACTACATAGTTTAAATCTCGATAAAAATACGGGAATACAATACAAACAGATATTGAAACACAGCAAATGGGATTTTTTATCAAAAGAACTTAGTCCATCGAGTTCTAAGTTGTGTAAGAAGACTGTAATTGCCTCTTTTATTTCCTGATCTCCTGAAGTTAAATCCAAACCTGCGTTCCGAAGGTGATCCATCACAAACAGACTTATTGTATCAAAATGTGTCTTCGCTTTCTCTGTGTACTCCGAAGCCTCCTCGATGGATTTTGAAACACATCGGTGCGACATCATGAGAGTGTCCCAACTTGATCTCTGGATTGCGACGGCGTCAGGAAGGTGGACTCCTCGTTGACTGGAATCAGGTTTACAAATTACTAGAGTTTGCTTTCCATCGATGATCAGTAATGACAATATCATAGATCCCAAATCTATTTGCTTAGGAGTAATATTAGTTGCATCTTCAAAGTAGTCAGTGATTTTATCAGAATTCTTCATTAATCTTTCCCATTCAGTTTGAGTAAGAGGTATACCAAAGCGACTGGATCCATTTCTCTGTACAATTTGAATTTCTGTTGAAAAATTTTGGTCAGAACCATTCAAGCCAACTACGATTTCTCCGGAGAAGATTGCATTCAATGGATAAGACCTATTCATTAACAATGTTTCCAACTGACGATGTGGTAGTTGTAATAATTTATCATGATCCAGTGTTGTCGAAGTAGATATTTGATAAGATTTTTGTTGGGTGGATTTCTCAATAGCACCTTTATTCTTCAAATATGGAGTAAATCGCTTAAAGGAAGATGTCATCGTAAATAGTATCCGCTCTGATGCGTTCGAGCTTTACCAGAATACTGATAACTTTATTGCACTTTGAATATGTCCTCTACCATTCAAGAGTTTAGTTATGGTGGGGGAAAATGTAAACAATTGGGTCACTGACGGATATAAAGTGCCTACACGAATTTCCAGAGCAACGATGTAACAAACTTGTACTAAGGAACTATTTTATGTGTTGATGAAAATTAAAATTCAATTTGTAAATTTATTTGTTGTTTTTTATTAAGCTGAACGAAAATTTATTAAAATAATAAAAAACTACAAACAAATTTACAAATTGAATTTTAATTTTCATCAACACACAAAATAGTTCCTTAATACAAGTTTGTTACATCGTTGCTCTGGAAATTCCTCTAGGCACTTTATATCCGTCAGTGACCCAATTGTTTACATTTCCCCCCCCCCCACCATAACTAAACTCTTGAATGGTAGAGGACATATTCAAAGTGCAATAAAGTTATCAGTATTCTGGTAAAGCTCGAACGCATCAGAACGGATACTATTTACGATGACATCTTCCTTTAAGCGATTTACTCCATATTTGAAGAATAAAGGTGCTATTGAGAAATCCACCCAACAAAAATCTTATCAAATATCTACTTCGACAACACTGGATCATGATAAATTATTACAACTACCACATCGTCAGTTGGAAACATTGTTAATGAATAGGTCTTATCCATTGAATGCAATCTTCTCCGGAGAAATCGTAGTTGGCTTGAATGGTTCTGACCAAAATTTTTCAACAGAAATTCAAATTGTACAGAGAAATGGATCCAGTCGCTTTGGTATACCTCTTACTCAAACTGAATGGGAAAGATTAATGAAGAATTCTGATAAAATCACTGACTACTTTGAAGATGCAACTAATATTACTCCTAAGCAAATAGATTTGGGATCTATGATATTGTCATTACTGATCATCGATGGAAAGCAAACTCTAGTAATTTGTAAACCTGATTCCAGTCAACGAGGAGTCCACCTTCCTGACGCCGTCGCAATCCAGAGATCAAGTTGGGACACTCTCATGATGTCGCACCGATGTGTTTCAAAATCCATCGAGGAGGCTTCGGAGTACACAGAGAAAGCGAAGACACATTTTGATACAATAAGTCTGTTTGTGATGGATCACCTTCGGAACGCAGGTTTGGATTTAACTTCAGGAGATCAGGAAATAAAAGAGGCAATTACAGTCTTCTTACACAACTTAGAACTCGATGGACTAAGTTCTATTGATAAAAAATCCCATTTGCTGTGTTTCAATATCTGTTTGTATTGTATTCCCGTATTTTTATCGAGATTTAAACTATGTAGTATTTATGCTTGCTTTGGGGAAGATTAGTGTTATAATCTTTGTAAATTTATGGTTATTTTTCTTCCTTTAAAGCGTACATTGTCAAATGTAAGATAAAACTTCTATAAAACTATACTTTCCCTAAACGTGTACATTTTACTAGATTAAAGGGTATTTTACTATATGGTCATTCAGTTGAATAAATAAAACAACTAAAATATATTCGTGTTTAATTTACCTTTTTTGGATTCTTTGATCCATCTCATATTTTTACAACCGGCCTTGGATTGTGTAAAACATTTCAATTGGTTATCACAGCTAAAAAGGCCAATATCTATCAACAGATTTATAGACTTCTTGTTCGAATACAGTCTTTGTCTAATGTGCACCAAGGTGGGCAGTTCATTCTCGATAACAGAGTTTTCATTCATAAATTTGTACATTTCGTTTTGATAGTTAAAGCAAATAAATGACAAATATACATAATAGTAGAAGTATAAATCAACTTGGCGAAAGGTCCGAAAAATGTTGAGAGATCTGCCTAATACACAGTTTGGTAATTTTTTTTGTATTCAGAGTAGGAAACGTAATGTCATGCTCAAACAACGTAACCTGGTTATCAAATGCACGCTGTTTTTTTTTCAAATTTTTTTGTGTTCTTAAATTGAAACGCTGGAGCTCGCAAAGTAAAAATAAGTGAACAAAGTAAAATAAATACAAGAATCGCCTATTTTTCGACGCATATTGATTGCGAAAACAACCATTTTCTTGGGCAAACATAGAAAATATTAAGAGGTTTCATTGACGATTTATTTAGAATCATGAAAAGTATGCTACTTTTACCTAGAATCTTTTAATAATTTTTTGATCATAACCATAGTATAAAAATGAAAATAAATATTAGTTTTCTATAAGCCAACTTTTTATTCATTTACTCTCTTTGCAATAGTTTTTATAACAGATTAACTAACTTTCAATTGATGGATAACTAATAGTTTTATGTGAGTGTAAGCTGCTAACTCTGCATGGTTTATCATTGATGGATGAAAATTGTCTAATTTTGACTAACATCTTTTATTCGCTCTAAATTATAATTTGTTAAATATTCAGATCTCTAAACAAACAATACGATTGAAATGTTTCGAATTTGTCAAAAATGAATGTTTTGAACGTCTGGTTATTATTTTTTATTCAATCTGGGTAGTACTTTAGTACATTGGTATCTTGGTTTGGTTAAGAGTTCAGTTTGGTAAATAACTCTTGGTTGGATATTGTTACAACCAATCAATCAGTCAATCATTTGTTTGTCAATATCTTGTAAGTAAACCTTATTTACAACACTCTTAATAAGTCCTGAGTAATCTCTTAATTTGACGAACGAATTTGGCCAATCAAATTTGGCAGCTTACATTTAAAACTAAATGATAATTGACAAAGCTTTAAGTATAATATCTTTATCACCATGATTGATGCTACATCCAAGATGTTTTGATGATCGATCGTCTAAAACTTTATAAAAATAGTTGTATTCATTTAGCCACTCTCAGTAATATGATGTTGGGAAAAATTCTAAATTTGGTAGAAACACTAAATAAGGTAAAATGTTCGTAGCTACTTGTTGGATATCATTATTTTTAAGTATACTTGTTTACAGCCACTCTGCTAAGTTCTTGGTGAAATCTTAAATTTGTGAACTTGGTTGGTGAATTGAATTTGACAATTTGCATTCAAAACAATATTATGATAGTAAACAATATTTAATATTCCAATCTCAAAAAGCAATACTTCAAATGAGTTTTCACTGACATATTGAAATAGTTAAGACTTACGAAATGTGGTACCTCAATGACACTTTGAGGCCTTCTTAACGTATTGGGTATGGAAAATCAGGTTATTAGGTGTGGTTATAGCTTTTGCACAATCAATAGCATACAGATAAATTTTGTGATGGTGATTATGATTGAAAATAATAATTCTAAGTTTGACCAATAAAACCTATTATTTTTTTTTGTTAATCATTACAAGCTGAAGGTTGGATAAAGATTTTGTCTCTTAAAGTCATGACTCCTCAGTCATCATATCTCGAAGTAATTAATTTTTCCCTGTGTAACTGTTTACTAACATGAAATGTTTTTGAACCAATGATAACACAAGTGAAAATTTTCAACTAAAGTTATCTTCAATTAATGATGTTTATGAAGTCTGATATATTTTATTGTTTTTTAAAGCTTTTATTCAGTAAAAACATAGCACAACGCAGTAATCGATTTTTAAAAAATAGAATAATATTTCATTCATTCATTCAATCTTGATTGTTTCTTTTTAGCAATACTTTCGAGTCATGACAATTATGATACTTAGCAAAAACTATTCTTCTAGTATTTTAGTTCAACACCACTAGTTACCGTTAATACTTGTTCAACTATTGTTGAACTTTGTTAACTTGTGAATTTTTGAATGAATGCTCTTGAAAAATATGAACTTTTTTTAGATTTTGTTGATATATTTCACTCACTCTGATCATCAATTTTATATTGTTTTCTTGGACATATTTTCTAGGTTTGTTATAATCACTTAACAATTTTATTTTACAAATCCTTATGTTAAGTTTCACAGTTTTCAGGGTGGTTATTTTTCAAAAATTTCTGATATTTTGAATATTAAAACTGAAGTATTGGTTTCTTAGTTTGAGACTGATAATGGGACTTTGTTAGTTTAAGTTGACGATATTGAGATAAGGATGTAGTTTCAAAATGATAATACCGAGTTTTTACCTAAATTTTAGAGTTTGAACTTGTAATTGCACTCTAATGAGGTTGAGTTTAATCTTAGGAGTTTGTGAGTTTCATTTTATCAGTTTAAATTAATGACTTCAGTTCAGTATATTAAACTGTAAGTTTGATTTTAAGTTTATGAAGTAGATTTAGCTTTTTTGAGTTTGTAAAATGAGTTTGAGTCAATATGTGTTTCTTTTTCTAAGTTTATTCGTTCTAAATAAAATTTTTGGGTATAGGACGTTTTTATTGATTTAGAGTTATTGATCGATAAGTGTAACAATGACTCATGGTTTTATTAAGTTTTTGATTTCAGTTTAGAGCTTGAAGTTTTAATGTTTCAGTTTATGAGTTTAGGTTTGCTAAATTTACCGAGTGACTTTGAGCTCAAGTCAGTTTATTTAGTGGAGTATCAAATTTAAAAGTTTGAGTTTTCAGTTTGTTCAGTTTGTTTAGGTACGCTGTATAAAGAATGGGTTCAAACTCTTAGTTGTAAGATAGACCTGAGTTTTTGATTTAAGGGTTTGTTTGAGTTTTAGTTAGTCTAAATTTGTAAAAACAGTTCACCCATTTTCTGCTTCTTATTTGGAAAATATGTTCTTGAACTCTGAAACTTCGATGACAAAATGTATAGCTTCACAAAGAGTATTTACCTAATAAGATATTTCTATTGTAACACTTGCACTGGTTTGTTGGTAGCCCTCATGAGATATGTTCAGTGCTTGAAAGGAAACCTTACAACAGACATGGGGTAAAGTGCAGTAATGTAAAATTTTAAAAATTAATTGTAGAACCTCGCTTTAGCCATGGTTAGCTGAAATTTCAAATATAATAATATATTGAACTGTATGCTAATTTGACAATTTTTATCCTTTGTAGATCGGTGGAGCCGAACAAAATCAATTAAAATTTAGGACTTTGAGGTAAGCTAAAAGAAATGAAGCACTCACAATGAATAAGACGTTTGTGATAAACAAGCTATTTGGTGAGTTGTAAGATTTTTGTTTGTAGAAAATGAGATGATGTTTTATAAAGAGTACATCGTTTGGTGAGGAGTAGCTATTTTTATGAGGAATAATGAGGTTTTTTTTTAGGAAGAGGATGTTTCATGAGGGATAACGCGTTTTGTAGGGCAAATGATATTTTGAAGAGTATGAAATTTTGTGAGGAATGAGACAATCAGCGAGGGATAAACATTGTGTGAAAAAAAACACAATTTAAGATAAAAAAATATGTTTTGAGGTTGAAGCCGCTTTTGTGCAAGGAATGATCCGATATAAGTTGGGTCGTAAATTGAAACCGTCAAAATAACATGTGTGAAATAAGCTATTTTATGAGAATTGAATTGATGGTTCATTAAAAATCAATTTCTGCGTTATCAAACTAAAATTTAAAAATAGCATACAAATCAAAAGTTTTATATGTACGGATACATTTGTCCCCTCAATAGACGAGCATACAATTCCGGCCCCACTGACACTGCAGTAGCATTGATGTCAGCTGTAGTGAGGTATGAATTCAGAATTCCAATTTTGAATGAATTATATGCTAATTTGACATTTTCATTATTTTTTAGCTTGACAGAACCAAAGTTTTAAGATTTAACAAAATGAACAAAAATGTATTCACATTTCACCTCAAGGCTCCTCACAAAAAAAGCTACCAGTAGTGTAACCGGTCATTTCCTTCCTTCCACCATCTTAGCACAGGGAGAAACTTACGATTTAAAAAATCACAATAATATTGTAAAAGGTTTCTTTCTTTTTAGAACATTGTAGCTTGCAGAGAAATGTAAATACTCTTGCAAGAATCTAGAAGCAACACAATCTATTAAGAAACTAAATAGTTATCTTGGTGTTTTGAGGGTTTATTTCATAATCCTCCTGGTTCTCATCACACACCCAAGAAGTACATACATACATACCCTACTCAACACCCATAATATGTGCTGTGAGGTGAAATTCAAAATTTAATTTGAGATCAAACAATTCTACTACTTTCTCAAAATCTCTTAAAACACTTTTCTTATATATTTTTTTCAAGTTTTTCATAATTTAGGGGATGCTCTGTTGTGCTCTGTTGTGCTCCAGAGATGTGCTCTTGTGCTCTGGTCGCTCATAAAACATACATCTTCACCCTACTACGAACTAAATAAATTATTAACATAGGCCTAATCAAACATATAGTACAAGTTAATTGAATGTTTTAAGTAACAGTTTTCTTTACACACATTAACTTCATCCATAAACAGAAATATCAGTTAATACCAAAAACACAGTTGACCCCAAAAGACGACCGTAACGCGACCGCGGGATCAGCCCAAATTCTATACTGCTACAAACATTCTTTCCAAGCAAAAAATCACAGTTTCACTGCGCTAACCTTGCAACACCCAAAGTATGAGGTGCAGTAAGGTGATGTTAAAAATTTTATTTTAGATTAAATTTTAAGCTGTTATGGCAATTTTAACCCTCATCGCACATCAAAGTGAAATTTTTAGGATTTACTCAACCACACCTATATTGTAGAATTTCTTCTTAATATGTAAATTAAACAAAAGATGTAATCATTTACTGATACTAATTTAGGGGTTGCTGGATACATGGAGCACCAAGTAGATTAGGACTGACCGAGACGGCATCCACCGAAAGCCTTTAATACCTATAATGATTTACCACCACTCGAGCATAGGAAAGAAACTTGTGATTGAATAAAATAAAATTAGTATTGTAAAAGAAGAAAATAAATTGAAAAAAATTCTTGTAAAACATTTCAACTTAGCCTACTGAACACTATAAAGGCTGTTTATAGTGTAATTACTCCCCTACATATGACTACATCTTCCAATGGTCTTAAATAAATTAAAAATCTCTTAAAATACTTTTATTTTATTTTTTTAAGATCTGCTCCCTGCTCGGGTGCGGCTGCTCCCTGCTCGGGTGCGGCTGCTCCCTGCTCTGGTGTGGCTGCACGGATTAGGAACGACCGAGACGGCATCCACCGTAAGCCTTTAATGCCTATAATGATTTACCACCACTCGAGCATAGGAAAGAACTTATGATTGAGTAAAATAAAATTAGTATTGTAAAATAAAAAATTGTTTGAAAAAAAAATTGGTTGTTAAACATTTCTACTTACTGAACACTATAAAAGGCTGTTTGTACTGTAATTACACCCCTACATAGGACTAAATCTTCCAATGGTCTTAAATAAATAAAAAAAAATCTCTTAAAATACTTTTATTTCATTATTTTTTAAGGTCTGCTCCGGCTGCTCCGGCTGCTCGGTGCGGGGGTAAAACATAGATCATCACCCTACTGTTGTGATGCATTATGTTGATCTAGATGTTTACACTTATTTCAATACCGTAATCAGTTTTTCAAAATATCGATTCATTCATGAATTATTAAGGCTTCACTCATTTTAACATTAAAAAGTAAGCGTTGTAAAAATAAGCCCATAATCTCAAAATAAAGCTAGATAACAATTCACCGCCAGCAGGCATTTTAGAGCCTTTCCCACATAATTTTTATGCATTTAACATTTACTTGCGTCATCTTGGATCCGTCGTTTTGAAATGAGCTAGGTTGGTGGTGTTGTCAACCATAATATTCAACAGATTTTTATGCTGAATTTAATATTATTATTACTTTTTGAGATATCACTTTCTTATTACAAAAAAAAGATCTTATTATAAAAATCTTCTTATTATAAAAATTTCTTATTATAAAAATAAAAAACAGACTACCATGCACAAAAATATTGCATTTAATTCACTTTCACCGTGGATTACCATCATTGCTTTCGATTCATCACAGATTCACTTGAAAGATGAACCGAGATCCCCACAGACCGAAAGTGGAGATAAGATTATTAAATCACCAATTATACTGGGTTGGCCTCGCTAAACAATCGGCTTCGACCAACCGAGTTACAGTTTGCCGAGTTTGGTTGAAATAGCCAATGTACAAATTTCGGGAACATCCTAACTCTGTTACCATCTCTGAAGGTCCTCCAATACTCAAAGTTGTCATTCTAATTTATATATTTTATAAGTCTAATTAATAAAATATCTTTAGGTCATACATTTTATTCATTTTAAATGATTATTCAATAGCTGAATATTATATATATTTCTAGATACAAATCAGTAGATTGTATAGTTTTAATACTAATAATATTTAAAAAAAAAAAAGGTTATTCAACGCTAAAAAATGCCTATATTTTAGACTATTTTCAATACGGGAAAACCTGATATTATTAACTTTTTACCTTGAAATGCGATTTCAATAAACTTCATACCTAATACATCGAAAAAGTTATCCGTGATTCCAAAGCCTAGTAAAAAATTACCTTATAAATATTAAAATATTCATAGATGCATCAAAACATGCAGAAACTCATAAATTTTGTTTACATAACTAATAAGTTTCTATGTGAGCTCCCCCAGTGGCATGGAAGATGTCCAAGCGATAGTTAACCGTCAACCTTCTGCCATTTCGCGAAATAATTTCAGGTGTCATAGATTTAATAAGGGCAAATATTCTTCTTTCTCGCGTACAGGAAATTATAGATCGCGGATTTTCTTAGACTAGATTATATTCTTATGGTTTTTCCATAAAAAGTGTCCAACGGCGTTAATCAGACCTTCTAAGTGTCCACAAAACGGCACCACCATTACATCTGTAATGATTCAGCGAACACGGAAGGAGGTTGACTATCACTTAGACATCTGTCGTGCCACTGGGGGAGCTCACATGGAAACATGCAGTGATTTAACCCAATTACTAAGGTTTTTTACTCAGCTTTGAAATCACGGATATTTCTTTCGATGACCTTGTTGTGATAGCAGCCTTTTTCCAAAAGATTTTATTTAGATTAAATTTTTTATGGTTTGAACGTTTTTGTAATGTTACGTAAGTGAAAATATGCATTACAAGAAGACCCAGATTCTAAAGTAAGTTTCGCATACAAATATTTTCAACAGAAACAAATTTATAAACTGTAGAATAATTTATGACAAAATCACAGAATGGCACCCAATAGTAGTTTATGCAAAGATTGTATTATTAATGTCTTTAAGCCACGAGTGAGATGTAAGTTAGAACACGAGTGAAGCGAGTGTTCTAAATATCTCACGAGTTAAGCAGACTTAACCATGAATCGTTGTGGAACAATCAGTTGATGGGATAAGTCAGCTCAAACATGAATCGTAATGCAACAATCAACTGATGTGTGCGGATTTCGTATTTGTCATTATGACACTACTTTGGTCAAATGCCGCGCCCCCATTGGTCTAGAACCTGTATCATAAAGTGACACCAGTTGTATAATGTTAACTTTATGCAACTCGTTTGCATTTGGTTTAATACTTAACCTCATTATGATATTAGTTGTAATATCGTTATTGGTGATTATTGCAATGGTCGTAGATAAAAAAGTTAAAAGTAAGATTCATCATACATTCTCAACTCAATCAACTCGTTCAAAGAGATAAGAGACATATACTCTAGGTAATTTCAACTATAACCTATCGTTAGCACTTAACCTAACTTAACATAAGTTATAAATCACTTATAGATAATCTCAACGTTAATTATCTACGGCTGTCGGACAAGTCGGCGTTAAGCACCAACTAACTCGGCGCGAATCACAGATAAGATTAATATTATGCGTAGTGAGAGAATTAGAAACAATGAGGGAAGAGGGAGTGGGGAGGAGCTAAACTTCCCCCTCAAGGGCCGAGAAGTTCTCGGCGAGAGGGCATTGAAATACGGTCCGCTGGGGACGAGGGACTTTCGCCTTCAACTCTAATAAACGACAGGACTCGCGAATAATTATGTGAAGTACCATTTGGCCGGGAATTAGGCTTTTATTAAAGCTGACTGCGCGGTGTGCTTGTCGCTGCCCGTGCGAGGGTTGTGTAATAGTTGAGTCTGGGCAGGTACATTCGTACATTAATGCTGAAATCGATTCTTTGTCCATTAATGAGATTCTGTCAAAAGCCAGATTTGGGTTTAGGTAGTTAGAACCAAGGTGAGGATGCTATTTCATGATTTAAAAAAGTACCTTTTTTGAAATTGAGAAAAGTACCTTTTAGAGTTTATTTACCATAAGGACATGAATACTTTTAATGTTATTTTAAAGTGAAACACAATCATTATATGCAACCTAATGCCACTTGAAAACTACTCCGACAAATCTAAAGGAAAAAAGAAAAATAATTTCAAATTCAAAATTGTTCAAATTATTTATTTTATTTTTTTGCATAATCATGGCCTCGCCAAGTTTAGCAAAACTTGTCGGCGAGGTCCATTTGTAGATCTGAAAAGGTACACGGATTTAAAATTCGTTTCAAAATTCAAAATTTGTTTGATCAACTAAACATTTAGTACAATAAAATAGGATCCTTCACTTCCAGTTATACCATACATATAGGGCTAATTTTCTTAGAGGGAAAGCCGTAAAAATATAACTTGTCGGTAAAAAATGCTAAAAATAGGCTACAAACTAATGAATTTTAACTAAAACTAAAGGAAATAAAACATCAGTAACATATGTAATCTGAAATAGCCCATTGCTACCTTTTACAAATTTTTCTCCATTCAAAAATGTTTTAGGATATTTTTCTAATTATTTTCCATAAACAAAAAAATCGTTATTTTAAATCTTGTTTAAAATACAATCACCACTCACATAGGAAACACTCTCAAAACATAAAATGCAATAAATCCAACAAAACAACCCCAGAAAACTAATTTCTCGCGAAAACGGCGGACTCGACATCGACACAACAAAACTGCCGCGATCGGTAATCGGCAATCGAATAAATGGAAACGAACAATAAATCGGGATTAATATTCCGAAAAATGGAGATATTCTGGGAGGTTCCGACGGCAATTTGGTAATGGAAGGCGGGGTACAATCGCGGGCGGGCTGTGGTTTATAGCCGGGTCGGGGCCCCCGGGGCCTCCGCTAATTTGCTGATGTACCCGCGGGCCCCGCGACCGCGACGTCGCGGCCTCGGTCATTCTGGATTATTACTCGGCCGTTTTGTATCACTTTTAATATTTGTAAAACTTAATAAAAATGTTTGGTGTAATTGTGAATGGTATATATGTAATACGGCAATGAAATAAAATTTAAGTATGAGTTACATTTTTAAAATAATTAAAGAATAGTATATTCCATAACAAGGGTGGATGGTGGGTTGCATGTTTGAGATGATGTGTTTTGAGTACGATGAATATCAAGCTCTTCGTATGTGTGGCGAACGATAATTTTCACTACACAGCTGATAAAAAAATTAATATTTATCGTTTTAAAATATTACTTTCCATCAAGCACACTAGGACTCTTTATGCTACTAAGGTGAAAAAAATTTCCATCTTTAGTAAAGTTATAACAGTTTTCTTGTCTTCATATATTTTAGTAAATCTTCTCAGTGATGCCAACAGTTTCAAAATCGAATCCCAATATTTCATTTCAATATACAGTGAGTACGGGAAATATGGTAAAATATTTTAGTATGATAGTAGAGATCAAAATAAGAAACAAATACATCAACTTTGGTCCTAAAGTACTTTGTTTTCCATGTGTGTGTTTGTGATTTTTACATATTTAATGATATCTCACGAACCTCTTAAATATTATTAACTTAAAACTTGGTACATGAATGAGCTCTATCTTTGAAAGAAGTATCAAGTTTCTACTTTGTACCATTTGAAAATGGCGATTTTTTTTGTTTTCTAAGCTAAATATCTTAAAAACTACAAATTTTATAAAAATTACACAAGAGACGAAAAAGTTGCGAAATTAATCCGACTAACGCTGATATTAAGATTAGGCATATAACGTTCGGCCAACTATTAATGGAGAAATCGTAAATTTTCCGAATAAAACATGCAAATTTTAGACATTACATACTAAAGAACCATGATTTTATTGATAAAAGTTACAATTTCTCCGTTTTAGCGAATTTCCCCTATAGGGAAGAAGCTGTTACCGTAGGTCTCATGGTAAGACCTAAGCCTAAAACCATCATAACTTTTCTTTTTGAGGTCCTCAGATGCCAAAAACACCATTCGTTCACTTTCATAAATATATATATATATATCTATATATCTATATATCTATATATCTATATATATATCTATATATATATCTATATATATATGTGTCTTTAAGCACGATAACTTGCGCAAAAATGGTCCAATCGGAATGAAATTTGGCATAGACGTGTAAAGTAGTAATTATTCGGACGAGTTCGTAAACCAGCCCGATCGGACCACCGGAAGGGGGGGTAAAGGGGGGTAAACCCCCCCAAAAATGGGTTTTTTGAGATTTTTACATAGAAAAATAAAATTTTTCAAATTTTTATTGGCACCATTGAATTCAGCCCAAAAAAACAAACAATTTAGTATTTTGAATCATGGCTCTATGTCCATTGGTTGCCGAGATATTGAAAGTGGTAAACGCAGTACGTTGTCCCAATGTTAACCTTATGGGAAATAAGTAAAATTCTACATCTCGCTTATTTCTCAACATATCTTGATAAAACTTGGTAAATGGCTTCTTCTAGTTCAGATCTACTAAATATTGAATTAAAACCACCCAGTTTTAATATACCTGTAGCAGCAAACCTCCATACTCATTCCCCATGTTATTCTTATGGAGCTTACAAAAACATGTCAAATCTCGCTTTGTTGGATCGAAATATGTTGTTTTGCACTTGAAATTCGCTGAGTATGCAGGTCTGCTGCAACGGGGGTATTTAGTAGTCCAATCACCATAATCTTAATACCAGCGTTAATGGGCTAATTTTCGCAACATTTTCGTCTTTAGTATAATTTTTCTAAAATTTGTGGTAAGTTATTTAGCTTTGAAAACAAAAATATCGCCATTTTGAAATGGTACAAAGTAGAAACTTGATACTTCTTGCAAAAACAGTTCTTGATAGATGTCATCTATGTACCAAGTTTGAAATTATACGTTAAAAGGTACATGAGATATAATTAAATATGTAAAAAACACAAAAGACACACAGACGGAAAACGAAGCACTTTAGGACCTATGTATGTTTATTTCCACTATCATTTAGTAAAATATTTTACCATAATTTCCGCACACCCTGTATTTACCGGTCCCCAAAACTGGTAAACACTGTTTCATCCTCATATCAAATATTTGGACTGACCCCTGTACTCGGCTACCGGTCGGGCTAATCTGTCTAGGGGCCCAGACCGGTGCCCACGGTAGCCGTGCCCACTGCCCAGTGCCCAGGTGGCCCGTCAACACCCTGCAGTAATGCCCCGCGACAAGCCGCAACACACGGGCCAACCCTAATTTTTAATTTGTGCTGTCCACACGGCCGGATTGATGTCCCACAACCAGTTCGCAGTTCGCCGAGCCCATCATAAACTCGTAACTGGTTTACGAGCCGTTGATTACGTCAGGGTAAAATATTAGGGCTGATTTCTCTTCTAATATCTGTGTGATATCATAGTTCCGTTCCTAAAGTAATAAAGAGTTAAGTTTTTAAGAAAATATTGAGACATATATTGTTTGCATTAATTTTAAACTAAAAGAAGTTTTTATATTAATAATTTATTGTTTTTACTCTGCAGAATTCGTGAGTTTATTATATAATAACGCTTTTTTACAGTAGCAAGATAAAGTCTCTATTTTAATTGCTCCCATATATAAAAATTAGGTTTCTTTCTTTTTGATACAGCACTCGATCAATGTTTCGTTCTCTGCTTTATTAATCAGCCTGACACGATTATTAAGGCCTGGCACGATATACGATCCAGCCCAATATCTTCTGCTTTTGGAATTTATATACCTCTTACGATGTAACATACTTACTGTAAGGTTATGGAAAAACATAGTCCCAAGTTTCTGTTCATGTAATGCTAATGTTATTTACAAATCAAATTTTATTTACCTATTTAATATTCACCTTGAAAATTCAATCTTATAAATCTAAACAATTGAAACATTATTTATTATTGTTAATAATCTTTCTTTTCTTCTTTGTTAAACGCTTATTAACGCTTTTGGAAGAATAATTTACCTTTTCATTCTTACTGACTTACAAAATAAACCTTAACATTGGTGTTGCAAGGTATATATTCTTAATATTTTGAATAAAGAAACAAAACTCAAAACTCACGCCTTGCATTTCAACGGTTACCTTGGTAACCTAGAGAAAGAGCATATAACGTTTTAAGTGGGTGTCCTCTTAAGAATTCAAAGAAGCATAAATCCACTCCAATAATCGATTACCTGGTAAACAACGGGCACATTGGAGGATCCCGAATTCCATTCGGTTCTTGACAAAGCCTTGTTTAATTATGACCGCATGGTCAAAGAGGCGTTGCCCAGAAACCGTCGCTAGGAAACAGCCTTTGAGACCGGATACTTGGACAGGGGGGAGGGAGATAGGGGGAGGGGGGTGAGTCCGATTGTTTTGTCTACTGGAATCACATTTACCTCTGATTCCTCCCTCGTCCACAGCTCCGATCAAACGCAACTCCACTGTTTGAGTTGCTTCGTCTGTTGATTTAGGGCTTCAAAAGTGTAAGGAAACCCTGATCCGACTAACTCGGTGGGCTCGAGGAGGAGTTTCCTTATTTGATTGTGAAAGGGAATCGCAAACTTAAATTATAATTAAAGTTGCAAATAAGATGAAGAACGAATACGATATTAAAAATATATTTGTTATTTTCTCAACAAGTAATTGGATTCGTATCTATTTACTTTTTTACATGGTAGCTTATTGATTGAGGTGATTTACTGTAGCCTGTAATGGGAAAATTACACAACTGAAAAACAATGTATTTTGATTTGACATTTTTTGGACATTTCATTGTGCCCATAAGCAGGAATAAAAGAAGAGATTTTTCAAATAATCTTTGAACTAAAATATTAAAAATTTCCTCAAACCTTTTTGCACAACCTCCTGTGTTATAATGCTTTAAAGAAATCCATTTATAATAATTTGGAGTTATAATTTTTGTCATTTTTATAAAAAAACATTCTACGTCGATTTACAAACAAACTACTGTCCGTCAAGTTCATAAAGGTCAAATATATTTTTTAATTAAATAGGATAAAAAATCCATCACAGCTATTCCTTCTAGCAATTCGTTATCAACAATTAGAAAAACAATTTCTAAAACGGATCCGCCAGGAAAATAACTTCCGACATTCAAAAATGTCATTCACGGAAACAAAAAGTAAATAATATTATCACAACAACAGACATGTTTACTAGCCTAGTTCGAATTCTCGTTTAATGTGGGTACAATACACATCGTCGGGACCGGCTGGGTCGAGGTTCACGGTTGTTTACAGCTTATTGTCCAATTACAGGGCGGAGGGCCAGGAGGGTGAGCGGTGACCACACCTGGCACTGGCTACTGTACTGCTACTGGCTACTGGGCATCGCTACTGTCGGTACCGTGCGGTGGTCGCTTCAGTTCTACCGTCGCTCCTTTGCTCTTCTTGTCCCGAAGAGACATTTGTCTTCGATATAGTGTACTGTGCAATATTTGTGGTAAGTAAATGGATAAAATAGTTAGTTTTTTATCGTGGTTGTGTCAAGTTTAAAAATGTTTGTACATAAAAATCCGGCGAAAAATAAGTTTTTATATAATGATTTTAAGAGACTTCTTTCCAAAGACAGACGCTATAAAAATCCAATAATTAATGTTGCATATAATTTAATGCTAATAGTTTTAGGAAACAGTATTTTCAACAACTGGCAGCAAAATTATTAGTTTTTAAGCGTTGTATATTGATTATTTATTCCTTTTGCCTTCTTACGTACAGAAATCACTGGCATCATCTTTAAAAAAAGAAACCGTTAGTAGGCCTATAGTTCATAATTTTAATGAATTCGTTTACATAATTTGTTGTGTTAGCTTATCACCACTCACTTAATGATGTCGTTTTCGTAGTTCTCAGCCGTACAGCTAGTGCTGTACATCTTCCCATATTAGTTCAAACACAAGTTGATATTTTTAAATTTTTATAACAATACCAGTGACTTATCCCCGTGTCAGCTATTTAGTAAAATATTAAGGTTTTTGTAAAATTACGAACTACGAAGGCAAACCTGATTTTTTTAGATACCAACAACCACCCAGAATCGTTAAAATTCCTAAAACAGTCCTAGAACTTAAGGAAATAACAACATGGAATAAAGCGAGGCCTATTGCATAAAAAATTAAGCTCATAATATTAGCAACTCTTTCTAGTCGTCCAGTTAATAGATGATCAATATTATTATTTTGTAATTTATCGTGCAATAAGCCCAATCGTTAAAAATGTTAAACAGTCCTACAACTTGTAAAAACGTTACAACCAAGAATACTGGCAGGGCCTATTGCATAAAAAATTATAGCCTAATAATATTAGCAAATCATCCAAACAGAATTGATTGATCATTGATATTATTAGCTTGTAATTTAACGGGCAATAAGTCCCAGTTTTAAAATAAAGTTATACTCGTGTTTCGAAAATATTTCACTCACTTGTTTTGATGATATTTCTCATTAAGACCATTATTTATATTTATTTGGCATTAAAAAATCATTTATATTGCTTAAGTGGGGTCTGAAATAAATATGATAAAATGTAAGATTGCAGGTCTAAAGTTTCAATGCACAAACAATGAAAATACCCGTGTGGAAACAAAAGAAACTTTTGTTATAATTATTCAATCATAATTATTTGTGGTCATTGCCTAAAGTAACCACAAAATACACGAACGATCCTAGCGTGTTTGTTCGATGTGCGGTAAATGGCCGCGAAAATTATTATTTTTCTTTTATCTCCACTACTTACCACGTGCACGTCACCCGTTTTCAGTACAGCTACGACCCCTACTTCAAACCTATAGAGAAAAAGGGTGTTTTTATTTTTTCCCAAGCCACTCGAACATACTGACCACTCTTTATCACAAAGCACAGCAGCCTCTTGAGAATACCCTTGTTCGCAGGTGGCCATGGTGACTCGAGAGGGTATTGTCGGGGGCGCCGCGCCGTGATGCCGCTGACCGTTATGGCCGCCACCCTCCGGGCGCCCATTGGTCCGGGCCCTCACTGCGGGGGCGCCACACAAGGGCCCTGGGGAGATCGTGATAGCCACCCCTGCCACCGACCACTCACCACTGCTCCACTCGTCTGACAAAACTGCAATGGGAGGAAACATCGTGATCAAGTACTTGAGGGATGCTTATTTTTTTAAATCAGCGAATGATTAAAGGTTTGTAGTTTATGCGTTACAAAATAAATTATGTTTTTGTAGTTTTATTGGCCAAATTTTATTCCTCTTTACAATAATTTTGGTTTAGCACCATTTCATGGGTATAAGTTATAAGTGAATGAATGAATGAATTAATGAATGAATGAACGAACAAACGAACGAACGAACGAACGAACGAATGAATAAATAAATGAATGAATGAATGAAAACGTCTTTATTAGCCAGCGTTATTCAAAGTACAAGTCTTTGTTTTACAATACTACTGTTGACAAAACTAAAAGACTATCCTGATATTATAGACATTGATACTCTGTCAAATATATAAAAAACATATTTGACTAGGGCTAACTATATAATATATTGCAGGTACTCAGGTAACTTAATTGAGTACCTGGTGGACCGAGCCTTGCTCAGTGTTATTTCATCGGTTTACCAGTTCATCCAATTACTATAAAATATTTCAATATCATAAAATCGATCAATAGAAATATTTTTTATTGCTCCATGAACTCTTCATCCCACTCGCTGTATTTTTCCTTGATAGCTGTAGATTACAAACAGCTTACTTCATTTGTTTACACTTTCCTTGTTTATTTCGTTGCTATCTTGGCAACTCATAAGGCCAATTAAAAATGTTTACAACTTTAAAATTCAATATATTACGTTATTAGATTTTCTTTGGCCAGGTAGCCTGCATAGAACACGTTTTTGAGCTATACATTACTTATTTTAAGACTTTGAAGGAAATCCGCGAAGCCGTTTTTGAGATAATTGTGCAAGCAACCAACCAACCAAGCAAGCACGCAAGATAACACTGCTGGTATGAGAATATAGGATATTATGCCCTAGTATTATTAGGTAATAATAGGGTATAATATAAATTCATTAGTTAGTTACTCGCTCGTTTACTTGTGTAAAAAGGCTAACATTTATTACAACTACTGGTTATTTGTTTATATAATTAGGTATATAAAGCAGATTAGTGTAAAATGTACCCTTAATAATTAAATAGTAGCGTTTTTACGAACCTTTGTGGAGAACCTAAAAAGTCATGTACTGTTAACCATGGAACAAAATAAAATTTTAGGCTCACCATTAAATTAGTCATAGTAGTCAGGGTTTAAAGTTAGTTCTTATCTTTAATTCTATCAATATAATATATCTAAATATTTATGTTAATGAAGCAAGTTAGTATACTAATGAAATACCTTTCACTCTTCATTGTTAGCAAAGCTATCTAAAGCATTTCTAAAATCAGTAAATAGAGCTTATCTACTAATGAGTATATATATACTTAAAATAGCTATATACTAGATTGGACTTTTACCTTTTAAATTGTTAAAAAGCCCCCTCTCTTTTCCCCTCTAGACAGAGCTGGAGAACTATACTTATTGGCAACCTAATGCATTTTTTCGTGCCCGTTTTTTTTTATAGAGGCGTCAAGTTTGTTGGGCTGTTATACTACACAAATTGTACTGGTATCGAAGTTATTATTAGCTAGATCTGTTCTTTGGAACCTGAAGATTTGATATTGCCGAAATAATTCTTGATACCAATGCAATATGGGCGATAAATAACCTAACAAACTTGACGTCGCTGGAAAAAACGGGCACGAAAAATGCATTGGGTTGCTGCCAATCTGTATAGTTCTTCATCTGTTCTCTAGGTAAAAAAAAGAAACTGTACGTTTTATTATATAATCTAACAAATTGTAAAACTGTTCCACTACCCAAAAATTAAAAATATACTTAATTTTCAGTTCGCTTAAAACCCCCATTTCCATCCCTCTGCCTATTTGAAATACCACCACTTTGAATCAGTGCAGCGGCGTGATACGCCGCGAGTAAAGTGCCCGGTCCACAGAACGCAAACACTGACAAGTGGGACTGCAAACAGGGATAAAACCGGGAGACGACAATCTCGTAATGGATCCGGCGCAATTAATGTTGGTTTTGCAACAATGCTGTTTGAGCACTCGCTGCGCCGAACGAAAACTGACGACTGTTTGCCGATCCGACCGCGGACAATTCAATATTGGACTCGGCAGGAGACGAGTCACGCTGGGAACTAGATGGTTTTGTTAAATAGTCGTGATAAACTGGCTAAATAGCTTTACTTGAGGTTTGTTAAGTTAAATGTATGCTACTAAGATAACGCTAAGAAAATTCTTTACATAAATTTATTTCAGTGTCATTACACGATTGGGGTTTATTTTCATCAGCCCCAATATTTAAGTTTTAACAAATAATAATAAGTTAGGAAATTATATATAATAACATTTTGTAATAATTTTAAGTTATACCTGCGGATCAGTATAATGAATGTGAATCAGGAGGCTTGATTAACATAATTGTCGTAATGTGTTACTTCATCTAAACCAAAATACAGTTTAGTGATGATTAGAATCCAAAATAATTACAGATAATATATATTTTTAAAGTCTTCATTAAAAATCACATAATTGTTCATCCGAATATTTGAGATTGTGATTAATACTGACAAAAAATTGCATAAGATGTATACATTTCATAAAATTGTTATTCAACAATAATATTTTCGTAGTAAATTACAAGTTTAAAGCACACAATTTAAAATCTTAAAACCTTTAACTGTATTTCAAAACACTCCACCGGCGCGGGATCTCATCTTCAGTAGAGTATCTCACAATGACCTCTAACCTGGATACCCTCGTCTCTCGACGCGGCGGAACAATTTCAACAACAATTAAAACGTTCCCGGTGCTGTGGCGGGGTGAATACTTTACTCCTGAATGTCCGTACAATTTGCCCGAGAATCCGAAGCACGCCGCAATCCAACTAAACATTTCCGCTCCCTTGCCCCGACCCCGACTGGATTTGTGTTTCTTTGCGACGTTTGCGGGGCGGGAGAGATACATGGGCCGGGGAACACATGGTCACTGCGCTTTATGAGGATTGTCTCTGTTTTTGGAGCCCATTATCCCCCCAAAAACAACCCCTCGCCCCTATCCCTCTTTCCTTCCCTGATGTATGATACGACTTGGCGAGATAAACTTTGCACGAGATAGTGAGTGGGTTTCTGTCGAGTCGCGGTCTAATTTTATCTTCATCATTTTGGTTTATAGAGGGAATGGCTTTAATTCTTCACTTGCTTTGATAATAATAAGCAACAATTCTATTAAAAACGTTATTTAATAATACTTGTTTTAATGTTTGTTAAACAAACACTGTATTGTTTATGCAAGGTGCATTCTTTCATACTCTCATTTTTGTTTTATTTGCTCAAAAAGATGCTACACTATTAAACTAATTAAAGTTGAAATGCGTTCTTAAGTTCATTAACTACTAAAGCTATGGGAAAAAACTAACTTGGTACGTGTATATTTTACCAGCTGTATATAAAATTTTCATTCTTTTTAGATACAATTTTTTAATCATTGGACGTATAGGCCAACCCAAGACCCAAATTAAGGGGGGAGGGGGGTGTTTTGGGGGGATTAAGGGGGGGATTTTCAAATTAAGGGTTTGGACATAGTCCGCCCAGCATTTATTGTGTTCTAGGCAGATTTAAGCCGTTAAGGGTACATTTAGAGAATCTATTTTGCTACATGAGTGAGCTAAATAAAATTGTTAAAGGTGTAGACGAATCGGAAAAAAACAAGTATAAGTTACAAAGATGTGGTTTTCACAAGTGACAAATTCAATCTAAACACTTTTCTGCCGCAAAATATTCGCATAATCGCAAAACGCGCCACAATCAGACCAATTATAGCGATTCATTCCACAAAACGACAACACTTAAAACCCTTCCTTCCCACAATGGGCCGGATAAATCCCGGCAATCAGCGGAAAGGCATCTCCAAGAGTCGCAGCGGAGGGGTTTGTCTTCATATTTACTTCTCAGTCCAAATGTCAGGGCGTCGTATTGTGATAACACACACGCCGTCTGCGCGGGACTTTGACAAATTATTGTCCCAAAGAAATCTTCGCCTTCGCTAATTACGTACTTCACAACCGCCTCAAAGCGAGTTTCCCGTGGTAAATGCTTCGCTCGCCCGGATGTTCGGGACAACTTCTTACTGAACCTCTTCAGTTTAATAAGACGCCGACTGCGGAGGAAGGATGAGCGGGCCCGGCGTCGAGAGGTGTTTTGTGTTTGTGTTCGGATGCGGCGAAATCTTTCGGGCTGGAGTGTGTGGGTTCTTGTCTTACTTTTTGAAAAGGATGTTTGGGATTTGGTCAAAATTTATGTTAGTCTGTCGAGTTACCGTGTTATGGTTATGGTTTCTTAAAATGATAATGATATAAATTTGTAAATGGGCGAGTGGATAGTAAACTAATTAAGCCTATTCTCACTTATTTAAAAACAAATATGTGAAAATCCTGATAATGAGGGATATCATTTCAAGATGTAGCAATGTCGATGGTTACAAAAAAAACTGTCCTATCAGGCCTGTACACTATGTGCAGATGCCGTCGCTAAAGTAATTAAAATGTTATATAGCTGTTTTAATCGCCTTCGTTTTTTTAATGGAACTGTGGTGAACTAGTTAAAATCAAATAAATTTTGGAAAACAAACGTTTGAAGTTTTGGCGTAACTCACATACCCTTTCAATTTTATACACCCCCCCCCATCGTGACCATTACGAGCCCATTGTAACGGGCCCATTTTATCATTGGGACCCTTTTAATCATAGGGCTGGGTTCCCGAGCCCAGTCTTAACTAAAATTTGGTTTAAACCTTAATATTAGGCCTACCATATGTTATATATTGACAGTTATTTGGGTTAGTTCATATAATTAAAACAGTGCTGTTGTTAAATCACAGTGTAAAGTGGTTAGTTTATTTTAATTAAATATCTTTAGTAAAAGCAAGCTAAAGCCAAACAGTTTTTTCGAAACTATATTTTATTGGTGGATATACAGGAGTTTTACCAACCCTTATATTCTAAAGAATGAATGCATTGATGTACTGCTTATCAGTTTCACGCATCATGGATAATTGATTATGCTACATGTAATCTAACGTATCCAAACATAACTAATTATATAATTTGTAAGAGCAAATACCTTTTAAAACTTATAAAATCTTAGGAACAACGGATAGCATAACCATATATGTTAAAATAGAGCTTTTCACAACCAAATAGAATAGACATCCACGTTTGTTAAAACTAGCTTTTGATGAACCCTCGCGACTATTTTTCAACGCATCACATGAATCATAATTACAAGAAGAATATAAATAAAAGTTTGTTCAAAACTAGACAAACATTTAAAAACTATTCTCTCTTTTCTCCACCACTGTCAACATTGAACATGGAAACTACAAAATCAGTCTAGTCAGCGATAAAAAATAGCCGCATAGACAAAGCCAACTATTATTACCGACTAATTAGAGGGAGTTTCATACAAGCATTAATGATCCGTCGAACTATTCTTCAAACGGAACAAGCGGGACAAAGCCAGTGCAGCGTCCCGGTGGTGTAGGAAATACAGGCTTACGTCTACCGCGGTGTTATCGGCCATTGTGATCAAAGTAGCTGCAGCCAGCATTGTACCAACCCAACAAGTTAGTAGTATTGTAGGTCGGCAGCAGTATTGTGCGACCCTTGAGCTAATTAGGTTGGCAACATTCGTAATTAGCCTCGTGCAGCCCGGTTTCTTTCTTCGGCGACGAACGACAGCGTCCCAGCTGAAGGAGCTTTAGTCTAGATTAGCCTGCCCTCTAGTGGCAGACACATCAAAGTGTTGGCTCTTTTAATTAATACCACTCATCGTTCTGCCCGCGTTTTTCAATGGCGCCGACTGAAAAAGCGCGGGAACCCGCTCTCGTTGCGCCGCGGGCCGCGTTTTCAAAAGAGATGATCTCGTTTCAGACCCCGTATTGTGAGGAAATTAATCCGCCGGTTTGGAAATTAATAAGTTAAAACTTGTTCTTTTGAATTCTCGTCCGCTTTGGACGGCGAGTCGGTCCGCGTAATTACCGTTCTGTTGTGGACGGTTTATTTCCGGCTGGAAGGAGACGGTTCCGGGCGAAATTGTGCTGGCTCTTTCAAAGCTTCTTGATGGCAGTGCTGTGGAAAAATAAATCACTGAGTAATAACTGCACTAAATTCCTTTGAATTTTCATTAAAATACTGATTTAGTTGCAATACTGGTCTTAAACATCGAACTCTTCAATATGCTTTTCGTCTTGGTCATCAAACAAGAGAAAAATGTTAACTTGTTTTATTTTTTTAAGAATATAAAAGTTCTATTTAATTGGCAAACCGAACGATTCGGACAATTGACTCATCATTTAAAATGCAACAAGGAATAATAAATAAAATATAATAAAAATAATAAGATAAAACTTTATTATATGTTTGTGGTGGCAAACGATTAAAATATTTCTGACCAAAATGTATTTTTGGTGTTTAGCTTGTCATAATAGCCCGCACAAAAAGAAATAATCATCTAAATAGAATGAGGAACAAAGTAAACAAAATATGGTTTTTGAAATGTTAGTTTTCAGATTTATCTCTTATACAGATATGTACTTTTGTACTGCTATTGTTCTAAATTAACTCTATTGAGATTATATTGAATTCAGAATAAAACTTGGTAGAGCTCAAACAAACGGACGTAGCCTACCACGATAGACAAATAAAAACTAATCCAACTCATTAAAGTTTAAAACAACTTTTGTGTTCAACGTTTTACAGCCGGTCAAGCTCCGAGAGTTTCGGACTCGGTTGTTTAGGGGGGCCGACAAAGCGGAAGCCGAGGGCGAAGGGTTGAAAGGAAGCCCGGCAAAGAAAGATGGCTGCCCCAGGGCGTCTTAACGATCTGCGGACGCCGGGGAGGGGGAGGGGGGGTTGTGGTCACCAGAGGGACCGCACGGCCCCCCCTCCCCACTCGGTCTTGAACAATTTGGCCCCGCGTCAGAACTTTGTCCTCAGTTGGGACAGTTACCCGACTACCCGACCCTCTAACTTGTTAAAACAGTTAGATCACATTTAGACGACGGATGAGATGGAACATGGGGAGACGTAGGGACGTTGGAAGAAACGAGGACTGGACAAAGAGAAAACGCTGCAAAAATCGCCTGAAAAACGGATGAAATTTTAATATTGTGAAACGTTTTAAGGAAAATTTACCATCTGAAATCAAAAAAAATATTGTGTTCTTTTGAAATGCTACACAAAAGGGTGTTTTTTTAATTTTCAGTCAACAATTTGTTAAAGGTGGTCAAATTTAATATATTTTACGAGGAGGTAGATTTTTTCAATAAAGGAGAATATGTTATACTACATAAATAGGCGATTTTTATACCTGTAGAAATCCGTAGGAATAAATATTTATGCAAACTTCATCCCAGAATGCTCGGTAATTTTTTCTTATAAAATACAGTACAGTAGGAACACACAATTTTGGTATTACGATGCCCAATACTACCGTACCAGATTAATGATACCCAATGTTGCCGAACCAGATATCCGCTTATTGTGTAGCATGTTCATCTCACGGGATGGAATATTTTATTCCTCTTTTCGGCTTTAGGATACAACCCATGTTAGGCTCACATCGTACAAAGTGCCTAATTACACTTATACAAAATTAAAAATTGTAGAGGTAAATTGTTTTTAATAATGAATTTAAACATTTTGTCCACCACGTTTTGTTTCATTGTAAAGCCACAAATTTGTTGGAAGTTCACTTCAAATTACAAAAGGTTCGATATAGAAGTTCTCTGGCTTGTTTTTGTTCACACAATTTATCCAATTTTTATTGGACAAGAAGAAGACTTGCAATACTTTTTATTGTCTCTGAAAAAGACTTGCAGAGTCTGGGCCACATTCACACATGTCTTTAACTGTACGAATTATTATTTAATTTGTAAACCTTCGGTTTTTTCATTTTAGTCAAACTATTGAGGAGGTTGTTGGTGCTATGTTGGTATTTTTGCGGTCAACCGCCGCGCAATAATCGTTTGGCCGCTTTTCGATGAGTTTTCTAGTAGGTATTTTACCAGGACTAAACGCAAACAGCAGGTGTAGACGATTACACACATCCGACGATCGCCGATAGCTGATATGAGTAATTCTGTGAACTTGTGTTTCAGCATAAAGCCGCCGAGATATGGGAAAGGATGGCATGACTTCCTAAATACCAATATCTGGTCTCCATGAAACTGAGTAAATAAGTAATACCTATTAATTTTAAAAGAAGATAATTTGTTTTGTTGCAGATCCATCTATGCATTTTTGCGTTGAACATTTCAATACATTTTTATGCTCAAGTGTCATCCTAAAAATACGATGTACCGATGGGTTTTAGGTTTCATGATATAATGTGGTTTTTTATCAACTAAACAATGCCGTAGAACACTAAGCTAGAGTAGCTTTATATCTGCACATTTACTATTTTTGACGACTTAATGGGCGTTTAAACTCCTATTGAATCTATCTTACTCTTATTCATAGTTCTTTGCCTTCAAAACTGTGATATGACTATAATATATAGGTTTACATACCTTCAGTCAACAGTTTTATAATGTAGAAATTATCCTACATATGTTTCGAAGCATTAACGCTTCATCATCAGGGATTTAAAAATGTATATAAGAACATCACACAAATTTGTCTAACATTTAAGTAATAAAAACACATTAATACAGTGGAACCTGGATAATTCGAACCTTAAGGGACCAGATAAAAACTTCGAATTATCCATAAATTCGAATTAAAGAAGTTCTAAAGAATTGGGCCAAGACATTAAAAGTTCACATTGTGAATTTAACCTCTTTATCAAATTGACACTCTAAAAGAATAAATTCATCAACAAACACTAATGATAAGGGTTCAAAAACAGTAATCATAAAACAGAAATAACTACCCTAAAGTATGAACTACGTACGACGCGACGTACGATAATGCAAAGAAACATTTCTGTTAGAAAAAATACGCTAAGGTCTGCTACATCTGAACTTTATTCAGGTTACCAACTTAATTTCGTGTAACACTGACAATTGCACGCTCATTGACTTTCCGCTAAAGTGAGTGTTTTATAGGTCAGAGATTTTGACGAAATGATCACTACACTTATTTAATGTTACGTAAAAACTTTTAAACACTTAAAAACAAGACACTGCACAAATAAAAAAACACTTTGTTTGAAGGACGATCGAAAGCAACGGATTGCTGCACTTGAATTCGCAAGTTAGTTTGGCTGGTGGGGGGGAGGGAAGGGGTCGCAGTGTTGTGTAGCCTTTGTGTCGACTTAGAAAACTGCGCATCAGGTCTGGCGCATGGCTCGTCTGCCGGGAGCCGTTCTGCACAGAATCAAGCGCGAAAAGACTAGTGGCGCTGCCACGGCGAGCGCAACCCTTTTCCGAACTCAGTCAGCGTTCTGTACTGTTTTAGTTTACATTATTAGTGTCGAGTTACAAGCGATGTTGGGGCAGGGTGGGAAGCCGGGAACGGGACGACTGCTACTAATTTTTGGTCTCTCTGTCCATGGCACTACTGCTCCGATCATTAGAGCGGATTAATTAGGGTCAACTCGCTTGGTTCGAAATGGCACTACTGCTCCAACCGCCCGGACAGGTAGTCGCGGTACATCGAGGGAAATCGGGAATTTAAATTCCCCGTCACTTCTGCTTGACTGTTATGCCTCCTATAAATTAACGATTGCTTTATGAGTTGTCAAGTTGGTTACGGAATAACAACAAAATGTAAACAAATTCAGTCATGAGTTTTATTGGAGCAATGGGCAAAAACTAAACCCAGATATTTTTTGATTGAATTTATACCAATATGCGATCTCTAGTATAAAATATCATACAATTTAAGGTAAAAAAGTAATTTCAGTTCAAAGCCAAGCATAGTTCAACGAAAATAACATTTTTCTTAAGGGACTTAAACATTATATGGCGGGTAGTACAGCAGGCTCTTCATGGCTTATTAAGTAAAGAATGAAAACAATACCCTTAAATTTTATTATTGATTCAGGGATAAATTTATCAATATTTCCTGACTTATTTCTTCCTGAAAATTAGCTCATAAGACTCATGAGAATTTTGCGTCTAAATTTGAACTACTATAGATCACTTAATCTAATAGATCACTATAGATTACTATAGATCACTTAAGTAATATTTGCAATTCTCTCTGCTCTTGAAGTTTGTCTTTTTTGTTCTCAACTTTTGATTTTATTTTATTTTTTATTTTTTTAATGAATGCATTGTAGATAAAGCTTATTTATTTTTTTTTAGTCCAAGGTTAAATATGTTAATACAAATATTTGGTCATGTTGTTCTCTAAAAAATATATCAAGCTCCCCCTATAATTGGGCAGATGTGCCTGTTGGGGAAGCCTTTGCAGGTCATAGGTTTTTATAATAGCATGCAAAATTTTATTTTGTTTTTACCAGTTGTTTTAAGTTATTTTATGTAAATGGAATTTAGTTTTGTTACATTATTTATAAAGTTGCATGTTATGTATTTTATTATGTATGTATACCTGCAATAAATCATTTATTTATTTATTTATTTAAAAGCATGAAATACTTTTCCGCAAGCGAAGGATTTCCAACTCCATTGTACTTAGGAACAAATTGTGGTACAGTTATTCATTAATACGAAGAACATGTGTCAATCAAAGAAAGTAAACTGTTTCCAGTAAAAACGTCCACAACCCATCAATTGCACTTACAGAGGGAGGAACGGTGCATTCCACCAGGTCCACTTAGGAATGCCGAGGCATGCCGAGGGCATTTGAAAATGTTTGTTGACCTCCCGGGAAACCCTCACACGGCAAGAAAACTGTTATGTACTTCCGCCCTTCTACGTAGAGTTCAATTACATTCTGGATTGATCATTAACACCTGAGGTTGAACTTCTTTCTCAATTCATCTGTTAAAGGTGCTGCTATACATACACGTCACGTCGCGTCCATTTTCAAAGTGAATGAAACCTGTGTAATCAAATGGAACCGGCTATACATACATAGACATCACGTCACGGCACGGCCCGACTCAAATGCTCTTATGAGCATACACGGCCGAATCGGCCGAATTGGGACGCGACGCGACGTGACGTGATGTATAGCTTACGCTTACACCAACGTCCACTCGGCCATTTGGCTCTTAGAAACTAGAAAATGCGAATCGGTGCGAATCGATGCGAATCGGTGCGAATCGATGCGAATCGGTGCGAATCGGTGCGAATCGATGCGAATCGGTGCGAATCGATGCGAATATGTATAGCACCCCCTTAAAAATTTTAGTTTTATTTACAATGCTCTAAAAACGATACCTAAAAGCGACTTTTTTACTTGGCTTGCGTTAAATGTTTAATTAATTTGAAAAATACTTGAATAAAAGTCTTATGTCACCCTTGCAACGAACGATTTTCGTAGAATAAGACATATTCGTAGAATAATATTAGGTAATAATTTAACGAACAGCCAACGTTATTGATTTACCAGAACTAATTTAAAAAGTCACCGGCATCAATGAACATTGACCCTGTATATTTCAATGGTCGGTCAAAATGGATTTGAGCACAGGGGGTACGATTCCAGGGGGTTCAAATCCGGGGTAGGTACATAAATATATAGGTGAATAAATACCGGGGGCCAAGAGTCAGTAAATACTTCACAAAGGAGTTTTTTTTTTTACATTGGAGTGAGTGTGCAAATATTTAGCCGTTCCGGGACTTTTCTACACACTGTATACAGGGTGTTCAAAAAATGTGGGGCAATAGTTTACGTAGTGATTCCTTGGGTCAAAATAAGCAAAAAAGTTTATATAAACATAGGTCCTAAAGTGCTTCGTTTTCTGTCAGTGTGTCAATTTATGATTATATTTAATCATATCTCACGAAGCACTTAATGTATAAACTCCAAACTTGGTATATGGGTAACCACTATTAAGAACTATTTTTGTAAGAAGTATCAAATTTCTACTTTGTACCATTTCAAAATTGCGACTATTTTTTGTTATCAAAGCTAAATAACTTAAAAACCGTAAATTTTAGAAAAACTATACAAATGACAAAAAAGTTGCGAAATTTAATTAATTAACGATGATCTTCAGATTATAAGAATCGGACAAGTAATAATGGAGAAATTTTAAATTTTCCGAATAAAAACATGCAAATGTAGGACATAATGTTCTAAGGAACCATGTTTTTATGCAGAAAAGTTAAAATTTCTCCGTTATTAGTGGTCCGATTATCATAATCTTAATATCAGCATTAATTATATTAAATTCTGCAATTTTTTTGTCACTTTATAATTTTTCTAAAATTTATGGTTTTTAAGATATTTAGCTATGAAAACAAAAAACAGACGCCATTTTGAAATGGTACAAAGTAGAAATTTGATACTTTTTACAAAAATAGTTCTTAAGGGGGCGGTCTACCTCAAGTTCCGAGCGCTAAACTGGGTTTTGTATCTTATTCATTGATCGCTGGATTTTCATATGATTTCCAATATTTTGGTGTCATTTTAAAAAGGATATGTTTTTGTAGGTCGCTATAATTTTAGAATTTTTGATTTTATCCCCGTTTATTTACAGGAATTGTGTAAATCTTTCAAAAAAAGGTTGTTTTTTGTTAGATTTTAAAGTCTCATAACTAACGACAGAAACGCTTTATACAAAAATAAAAATTGAAGAAACCTATAAAATATTCTGAAGAACGTGAACCCACTCTCATTTTTATTAAATATTCAAAAATAAAGCTTTTGTCGTCCAGATACGAAACGTCTGCAAGCGTACTTCAGCGCGCTTTAGCCCTATCTTTACAATGTTATTTCGCTCTGTGATGCAGATTTTTCTGTTAAGGTAGACCGCCCCCTTAATAGTGGTTACCCATATACCAAGTTTGAAATTTATACGTTAAGTGCTTCGTGAGATATGATTAAATATGTAAAAATCATAAACAGACACACAGACGGAAAACGAAGCACTTTAGGACCTATGTTTTATATAAACCTTTTTGCCTATTTCGACCCAAGGAATCACTACGTAAATTATTGCCCCACATTTTTTGAACACCCTGTATACAGGGTGTCCCGTAATTATCTGGTCAGATGTATAGCGTTATAGCTTAGGTCAAGACTAACACATTTCACCATAGGAACATGGGTCTCTGGTGCCTAGTTTTCCGTCTGTCTGTCTGTATGTGTTTTTACAAGCAAATTCATAACTACCAAACTGTTTGAGCTACAGCGTTGAGATTTTGCACAAATGTTTATGTTATTAGGCCCTATCTACGTTTAAAAGTATACCAAAATATCATAAACGGTTTCAAAATGGCGGCCATTTAAATATTTTGATGCCAAATTTCACGAAAAATGATAATTTAAACAGATAATTGCAAGATACATAAAAGTAAGTCCATTTTATCTAGTTTTCCATGATACCTTGTTTGTTTAGATTGGATGAAGAATCACTGAGAAATTATTTTTTTCGTAATGGATGACCACTTTTCCCCATATAAACAATGTTAAAACACGGGGTGTTAAAAATCAAACTTTAACGGCTTATATCCACTTAACTAGGTTTTAATTATCGTCACTTAATTTGAAAATAGGCTTGCTTTTAACTCAGCAGGAACATTTTATTAATAATGAACTCAGGAACACTTTTATAGTATCGAATGTCTTTAAAATATAATTGTCTTATTTTTTAATAATTATCATTTTTGATATATTATCATGATTATGCAAAAGTATAACTATTAACTTATACTCTTCAAAATACTCGATTCGAACAAAACTCGGGAACCTACGAGTATTTTCAAAAACTTGACGACTTCACTACTCGCACACCCCTATTACAAACAAAAGGATATTCAATCCGAAATTTTAGGTTTGGGGATCGGAAAAAGACATTAACTCGAAAAAAATGCAAATTCATTTAATTATTCTATTTGCTGTCCTTCAAAACAAAAACGTCCAGCTTAAACACCTTTTTATTGTAAACGGCCAAGCGCCAACATGCTCCTCAAGAGTTATAATAACTTTCCTAATTTTGTTAGATCTCCTAAGATCAAGTTCAATAAGCAGCATAGCAGAGGGTCCGCGGGGACAATATAATTCCCGTTTTCCCGTTGTCTGGCTACCTGGCGTCGACTACCTGTCCGGGCGGGAGGAGCAGTAGTGCCATTTCGAACCAAGCAAGTTGACCCTCGTTAATCCCCTCTAATGATAGGAGCAGTCGTGCCATGGCCAGAGAGGCCAAAAATTAGTAGCAGTAGTGCCACAGCCGGGAAGCCTGGGAGGTGGACGGGATGAGTCATTTGACCATAACCTGACACGCCATCGGTCTGGCGTTAAATTTTTATTGAACGTCGTAGTAAAACAGTGTTTTCCAATGAATTTGTAACTATTTCCAGCCGTGCAATCAAACTGATGTACCTTAATTTGGCACTTAAAAATTCGAATTATCCAAAATAAAATTCGAATTATTTACGATTTTTTAGTATTGTTTGGATATAAAATGCCAGGGACCAAGAAAAATATTCGAATTAAAGAAGATTTCGAATTATACAAGTTCGAATTATCCAGGTTCCACTGTATTTTCAATTGTGTCTCGTGGGCATCACTCACCTAATTGGTTGAAGAGTACACGGCCAGGTCTTGTCTAAAGTTCACAACACGAACACAAAAACACACACACAAATCGACCCGTTCTATGTAGTCTTTTAAACCGACGTTTCGTGTTTAAAAGACGAAATATTAAAGATACCTCACCAAAAAAACAAACCATGTCTTTCAGAAATAAAAACACATTATAGCACTCTTAACACATATGACTTGAGCTGGCCAGCAATAGACACCTGATAACAGTTCAAGGTCAAGTAGGAGTGGGGTAAAACCTGTTCACTCAGTCTCAGTCGGTGTCTATTGCTGGCCAGCTCAAGTCGTATGTGTTAAGTGTAATGCGTTTATATTTACATAAATGTTAGACACATTTGAGTGATGTTCTTATAGACATTTTTAAATCCCTGATGCTTAAATTCTTCGAAACATATGTAGGATAATTTCTACATTATAAAACTGTTAACTGAATGTATGTAAACCTATACATTATATATCTTACTCTATCCTAACCTATCTTACTCCTATCTTACTCTACGAAGCAATATATTGATAAATCTAGAGTTTACAAGTCAATTTATAAGTGGAAAACTGTGTGATTGAGTCGATTTTTGAGAAATCGCCTCGAGTAACTCCTTAAACATTAACACTGATCCGGCAAGTGTAAAAACAATTTAAAATATTGTTTGCAATTTCTGCAGGCGAAAAACAATGCTTATCTTAAAAAACCCATCTGATTCCCGCCAAAAGTAAATCCTCGCACGTATGTAGCATTAATTGAATCAGTGTGTGGCAATACCCGCAGAAGTGTCGCTGGGAGACGTTTGACGGGGCGGCCCATGAAGTGTTACACGCAGACAATTACACCGGTGGGTCTCACACTTGCCTCTCCCCGGCAATAACTTTAATGCTCCATACCGCCTACACTTTGCCCTGATGAATCATTCTGGCCCGCTGGATGTTTCGTTAATAATGGTTTAATGGGTATAATTAGTATTTAGCTAATGATCGGATTTTTGTGTGAGGGGATTTCTTGTGCTTTCAATAGGTGATCACAAATTGTGTTTGCATTTTTGCCTTAAGACAGCTGTTAAACAATTGTATACCAATCGGTAAAACAACATTGTGTATAGCAAAGATTTCACAGTACGGTTTCTTTGGCCATTCTATTTTAAAAGTTTCAATTTCACATTATTTATAATTTCACAGGGACCCTCTTTGTTTGAAGAGAGCACACGAAAAATCAGTTCCTTTAAGAAAATTGGGCTTAGCTGATGAAAATGGTCACCCTGAAAGCCAATTATGTGTAACCGTCTCTTTGAAAGCCGATTGGAATAACTACATAATTATTTTCAATTTCGATCCTGTCGCTATATATGGGAAATTTGAATAAAGTATGTGAACGTCGGATGGGTTAAATGACTTGTATAGTTTTGATGATATAACAGAAATGTAATATATCAAAAATCATCGAATTAGGCTACCGATAATGGCACAGCAATAAAAGGGATTTGGTTTTTTTTAGATAATTTCGGACCCATGGTTTCTTTTTGTCAGGTGTTTTATTAAAAATCGATATGGCGACTTTAATAATCGCAAAGGGATTAATTTTTTTTTAGATAATTTCGGACCCAAGCTACATTTTCGATATGGCGACCTTACTAATCGTAAAGCCACCACATCACACTGCTATGCTAGCCCGCCAATTATTAATTTATATTATATAAATATAATAATCACAGAATCACTCATCCTGATATTGTTAAGCTATCCTCTCCTACTCGCCCTGCACCCCAGAAACATCTTCGGATGTCACCGTCACCGTCCTTTGGCCACTACACTGAGAAAAATATCCTAGCGGAAAAGCTGAGTTTTTGCCCCAAATCTAGAATCTGTACTCGCAATACGTAAATAAGGACTTGGCTCACGTACAGGAGTGTTGTGTCTGGACCCAGCTCAATGACTCGGCAGAGTTTTGGGCATTAGTACAGACGCAGGACTCGCAGTCCTTCTTTAAGAACTATTTCTCTGCAATTACGCTCGAACTGCCGTATTTGCAAATAATCAGGGTATTTACCGTGATTTTAAGGAAAAAACATTAGAGTGACGTCATGGATGGTTTGTATACGTCACAAAACACGTCATAAGTTTATCCATGATTACTTTCTGCATGCAGCCCACTAGCATTTACGGTAGGTGTATGGATGAGAACTTCAAATTATTTCCATGTGATTTGGTAAAAGCAGTTAATCTTTACCTTGTTTTAGTTCGCACTCTCATCAAATATTTTATTTGAATCGAATAAATTTTTTTACCAAATCTGGATCGATTTTATGTCCGTTGTGTTGTTAGTTTTATATTTGGGATTGAAGATTTACTAATGTTATACAAGTTTGAATAATAACATTTGGTTTCAATAATACATATTTTATTAATGTTTTTTTTGTAGATTTACTTACTGTAGTACCATTGATAGTAAATACATATAAAGTAAATGGTAGTGAAACGACAAAAAAGAATATCAAATTTCCAATTTTTCAGAGAAAAAGCTTAGATTATTGAAGAAAATCAAATCGTTTTATTTGTCAGCAGTTACTTTTGTTAAATATTGTTTTATTTTTAAATAGTTGCAAGGACACATTGATCAGTTTTAGACCTAAGATTAATTTTATCTGCCCGTAGTTTACACGAAAAAAATTACCAAAAAAAGTAATTGCACTGTTTAAGATTTTAATAACTCAGGTATTTTTTAGCAAAGTCTTAAATAAGATGAATTGTAAGAAATAGAATGCAGGTCGAGTATAACCTTGCATAGATTTGCTGCCACTTTTAAATGTATCAAATAAATATGTCAGGGTAATAAATTGTAACTATTAATGGTGTAAATACCTTGTACTGTCAAAGTGATCCTTTGTAGTCTCATATTATGGGCTACGACAGTTTCAATCTCAGAGAGATCTTCCTCAGGCGATGGAAATCAAATTTCATTCCAGTGGAAGTCGTCAAGAAGTATTAAAAACCATCATGGCACATACCCACGTAACACAAACGGACAGATGCACACAACGAACAAACATTACTTTTTATAAAAATTCCGATACCGGGAAACACGTACGATACCGGGTACTCTAGACTCTATCACGCAATAAATTGTCACTGTAGAGACGTACCATTAGGCGTAAAACTACACTTATCAATTCTTCAGATGCTATTCAACAACTACACTCGTCAACAGGCAGGCGTAACGCAGTGGATATAGCAGTCTTCACCTGAACATACGAGTCAAGAAACATCGGGCGTGGTTAGAACTTGGATGGGTGACCGCTAGAAGAACCCAGACATCTTTTACTGATTTTAAATAAAAAATACCGGTAAATGCAGAGACTAGGCAAGTCAGTGCATAGAAATCGTTTGTATTTTACGAGAATAGGAATGTACATTCTGTGATAAACTGTGGTAAAGGCAAAATGAATCGCAGGATATTCTGAGAAAAGTCTCTGCAATTACGAGAGGCAACTCTGATCGGCAGGACTTACAACCGACAGTAATGACGTCATAGCCAGTGACGTCATAACTATGTAGACAAACTAAGTCCTGATTTTCCGTGTGGCGGCCTCACTGCCGGAGCATTGAGCCGGGTCCAGATTGCAGTGGGTAACCCGCACACCCTTATTTACGTGTATTTTCCACGTATTTCAGGACCAAAGGTTTCTCAGTGTAGCTTAAAAAAAACAATCAAAACTAACATCTAATGAGCCTGAAGAAAGTTTCTTCTTATTCTGCTAGTAACTGTTTTGTTCCAGGAAAGGGTATCTGGACTTGAGGGGAATGTGGCGTAATCTCGAAGTTTGTGTCAGTTAAGAGAAATGGATTGTTCCCCTGGGTTAGCCTAGCGTTAACTTGCGAACATCATCTATGTAATGATGAGACCATGCATACAACATTAAAATTTGAAAAAGTAAACATGAGTAAATGTGAACTTATAAGAATAATGCTGGAGTAAATGAGGATTTGTAAATGTCGCAATAACATAGAACATTTTCCTTCGGTGTTTACGCATATTGTAGCCTATATCAAATTTTGGTTAATATCTAGTTCCTATTTGATGCAATAATATTTTTACTGAAGATAGAAGCTGTTTAAAAAACATATTTTAAAAAATAAATCTGTATTACATAAAAAAACGGCTCATTCGCTTTATAATAACAACACTGTCTTTATAATTAGGATTCTGTCTATTATATTTTCCCCTATCCCCTGTGTACAAGCAGGGAATAAACTCAAATATTGTCACTACATAAATTATTATTGTAATATACTCAATATATAATAACGAAATTTTTAAGTTTTTCTCTTCTAACAAGTTGTACAGGTTTCGTTTCAAGAGATTTTATTCAATCAATATTTACTCTACTATTGCTATAATTGGATTGACATAATTCCAAAATAAATCCATTAAAAATAATAACGTGCCCTCCAATAATTGTTCTTCGTGAGCAATTTTAGCTTAAATACACCGAATCACAAAAATAGTTCTAAATGTATAGCCATAGCTGCTAAGCTGAAGTACATAAAGCGTATAAAGCATAAAATGCAAATGTAAATGATCTTCCATATGATTCTGTCTTTTATACACAATCTCAAAACACAATTTAATAACTTATCACCGTTAAACTTTTTTAATACATAACCTTATTTATAGTAATCGTTTCAATTTATAACTATGACATGTAAATATCAAAAATATCCAGAAAAAGGAAATCCATATTAATAATTAACTCTATTAATTATAAATTGTTTATAACTCTGCTTGAAATAATATTTGAATGTTCATCAACAAAACAAAAGGTCAAAAATCAATTATCGCAAGAGACGGACTATTGCTTGGGTCCAATATGTCAAAGGGTTGATTATGATTTTGGTTGACAAAGGCCGATTGTCAAGCCGTCACCGCTCCATGTGGAAATCAGCGCCAGTAGTGGGTTTGCCCCCCCCCACCCCCGTCCACGGCCCTTCTGTGACACCCTCTGACCAACCCCTCCCTCGGCCATCATGTTGGGACGCTTGAGACGTATGCAGGAGTCTTAATTTTCTACAGATGTATTTTAGTGAAGAATTTATCCAAACGTTTTTCCTGAGAAAGCTATTCAAAAAAAAGTTTGTTTTTATATTAATTGAATTTTAAAATCTATCACGTTGTTTAGAAGGTGAAAATTAAATTTTAAAATGTTGATAATTTGGAAACGAGATTGTCAGACCTCCATATTTATAAGGATATGTCCTTCTTTGTAGGAAACTTTCTCAGTTACGAAAGGACTAAAAAAACCTTAATTTCCGACTTTTACACAGAAGATTGATTTGTAAATATAAATGTTTTACATTGCAAGTAAAAAAATAGTCCAAGATGATTTTATAAATGTTTACAGAACATCCAAAAAATGTTAAGACATGTGATACTTTCTTCCAACTATAGTACATGTAACAAAATATTTATTGCAGAGCTTTGGTCGTTTTGTAATTTAACTTTAACTTTGGACGTTGAGTTTTTCACTAAATCCAGCTCTATTCGCCAAAAATAGTGCAAGATCAACAAAAGAAGTATAATACAAAGAAACATTCTAATGATGGACAGACACTTCCGTCTCCTTAAAACATCTTACTTTCTCAAGGAGTCTAAATATTTAAAAATCCACCTTTAATCTCCACCTCCACCTCCACCACCTCCACCACCTCCTCCGCTCCGCAGCGTTTCTGGAGCGGAAGCGAGCGAGGCGCGGATGATCCTAGACTCTCGAGACCGGAAGTACCGGATACCCCCCCTCCCTCCCGGGCGAGAAGACGATGTGTTTGTGTATTAATTAACGTTACAAGATAGCGTACAAGCGTATCTCGCTTCCACGCCGCCTAGCGTAATCAGCTCAGTCTGATACGTCGTTAATTAGACAGGTGGACCCGTATAACCTGTGACGTTGTTTACACCTCGATCGGTCGAACCTCAGTCGATCCGGCGATGCGATGATGCGACCTCTTCTGGTGATAATTATCACAACACTCGAGGCGGGATTGGTTTCTTCTACATTGAAGGCGTGTGAGGAGGCCTCTTCTACTCGTTATTGGGGTTTGGTTATCAAAGTGGGGTCCTCAGGGTTGAAAAAGAGTATGGTTGAAGTAAATTGTAAACAAATGCACGTGTTCGGTCAGTATTATTAGCTGATTGTGACCATCAAAAGTTTTTAGAGTTAAATAAAATTGTAACTATTACTTTAGAGATTTATTTCAAAATCAAGGAGAGGATAGGATTCTTTACAATTCTTTCAAAAAAAAATCCTAACTCAAAAGAGAATTTATTATACTGTCACTATTGCTGAGCATTATATTTCATTTCAGTAATATACTTGAGATAAACTAAAACAAAATTTCTCAATAAATAAATGAAATTTGTTAGTAAGCGTGACAATTAACACTAGGATCGATACAAAAATTTATATTCAAAATGCATAAACTGTTGTAAAATCTGTACACGTCAAAACATCAGCAATTTTACCTTTCCGAGACCAGTATCTTTTAATTTAGTAAACTGGTGGTTGGTTTAATATCATACCTGGTTTGCGACCTACATTCTTTTCTTGTAAACTTCAAAGATGCAAAAGAAATTCTGTATCCTTTTGAAACGGGGACATTTAATGTAATACTGCATGTGCAAAACTTTAAAATTAATAAAAAAAGCTTAATAAAGAAATATGCAAAGAAATGGAGGTACCTATAAATAAAACACTTCTCTGTCGTAAATATATTCCGAATCCTAATTGTCGGCCTTCTTAGCTTACAAAACCAGCGGAGCGAATATAGTCCAGTCCCCTACCTGCATCATGATCTCTGACCGCCACACCTGATCACACCGGGTCTGGACCAGTTGTGTCACATCCTGTACATCCCCCCTCTCGCAGCATCCCGCGTGCTCCGGTGACCCCAGGACCCCAGTACTTGTTGCATGATGACCCCCTACCTGTCATCCCGCCATCCCCTACAACCTCCTGTCGAGTACCTGCCCCAGCCTGGACCGGTCGCTGCAGCATCCCTACCCCGTCTCCGCCCTTGCCCTGCGACCTGGACCCTTCACCTGACCCTAGACCCATTTACAAGCTTGTAATAAGCTGTTTAGTTGGCAATACATTGTTAGGAGGCTGTCCTACTATTCGTTCTGTAGCAACAATCTCGCTAAACTAATACATCATTCATACTTGGCTTAAAATGGTCAGCATTCATACTTGGCCTGGTATGGTCATCATTTCTCTTAAAAGTATATTAATCTTTTAAATAGGTTACGTTTTTACTGTATCCCTATAATTAGTAGTAGAGGGTCTTTGTAAATAAAGTCTTAAGTTGAATTTCTTCAATTATGCAAGAGATGCCAGTGAGATCACTGATTATTTTTACCGACAATGTACCGTATTTTCAGTCTGCGTACACAGGATTTCCAAATACTAAAATCTGAATTTCTTTAACAAGTTCTGCTTTAACTCGTTTAATCTACCAGTATTAAATTAATAATTTAAATGGCCTTAGCTACTTTGTGCTGGCAAATACAGGTATACAAATGGAAAATTTGCTGTTGATTAATTTAACTTTAATGATAAGGATTTTTAATTAGGTTTAGCTCAGTGTATGTTATTTTAAAATTGATATTTTAGATTCAGTTTTTCACGAATGCACAAACAATTTATGTCTGAAAAAATGACTGTATAAATACTTTACAGCCCAAAATTTAGGATCAATTTCACCTACAAATCGCCTCGCAATTCTTTATAACTATATCCATTAGCAGTGCGTTATGCGGCCTATCAGGGCCGTAAAGCCTAATCTGCGTCGTTAAGCTGACCCGTGATTCGCCCGTAATGTGGAAAGTTCGGGCCAAAAACGCCGCGCGGCGCGGCAGGCGGTTAAGCCGAGTTTAATCGGCGCAAGTTGTGTAGTTAGGTCCGAGGTGATTAGCGCGCCCGGCACGATCGCAGCGCCGCAGCTGAGAGGCGGGAAAAACAAGAAACACGACATGTCACGTGGTACATGGTGGTACACGCAAGCTGAGGGGTATCATAAGTTGATGATGGAAAGAGGATTTTGGGCAAAGAGAGTGAAATCGAAATTGCACTTATAATTTTAATCACCCTTAAGTCCTCCCAACACATTAAAATGTTTCAAATCCAGCATGAGACGAAGGTTTAAACGGTTATTGCTATAAAATTAGTGATCAAAAGGTAGAACAGGAAATAACTGAACAAGACTAAATCTTTTCGTTTATGAAAATACCATACCTCCAAATTACTCACGGGTATGCCCCTTCCTCACCGATGTATCTGGGCCTGTAACTATGAAAAAATGTATTTTATTCGAGGAAGGAATAAACAATTTAGTATTTTACACTATTGCACAGACTATTTTTCCTAAAATAAAATTGTATCGTTGAAAAATCCAATAGGACTTTTAAAATGTAATTGAATAATGTGAATATTGAATTTCAGTCAGTGTAGTGGCCCGGTGCAGGCTAATCCAAGGTAAACCATGATAATAATCACAAAAGAGTTCCCTTCCCAACTGACATTTCCTCAAATAGCTTTTTAAAGGTAAAACATTGTAAAAATCATTGTTCAGTTTTTTTCAAATATAGCTGTTACAAAACGTCTACGTTTACGCAAAAAGAAGCTACAATGAAGCTTAACACGAACTGAGAGGATTCAATAACAATAACTACACGGATGAAGAAGGAATATACGCACGCACTCTACAATTCTTTATCTTTTCAAATTTATGGAGTAAAATAAATTTTATTCTTAGATTTGAAGACGCTTTACATTTCATCGCGATAACCCTTGTACATCCATATGCAAATTATGGGTTCAATGAAGCTTCAGCTCTAAAATTCGGCAAGTATATTGCAGAAAAACTATAACTGCCAAATAATAGTAAGGACACCTCTTTAAGAAGAGGGGAGGGTCCACAATGTTATATAACCCCTATAACCCTAAAAACGCTCTCGCTGTAGCAAGCATAATAATTTTGCTAATCGAGTTGTAAACAATGTCAATCACGTTACTCCACACTTCTGCGTTCCGTTCCTCTGGCCCGACAGTTCAGCAGGCCTACCTACACCGGAGTGGCAGCCAGCGGTGTTGGAAGTCTCCCGTGCCACTGGCCGCGCGTTGTCGCCCGACAGTTCAGTAGGCCTACCTACACCGGAGTGGCAGCCAGCGGTGTTGGAAGTCTCCCGTGCCACTGGCCGCGCGTTGTCGCCCGACAGTTCAGCAGGCCTACCTACACCGGAGTGGCAGCCAGCGGTGTTGGAAGTCTCCCGTGCCACTGGCCGCGTGTTGTCGCCCGACAGTTCAGTAGGCCTACCTACACCGGAGTGGCAGCCAGCGGTGTTGGAAGTCTCCCGTGCCACTGGCCGCGCGTTGTCGCCCGACAGTTCAGTAGGCCTACCTACACCGGAGTGGCAGCCAGCGGTGTTGGAAGTCTCCCGTGCCACTGGCCGCGTGTTGTCGCCCGACAGTTCAGCAGGCCTACCTACACCGGAGTGGCAGCCAGCGGTGTTGGAAGTCTCCCGTGCCACTGGCCGCGTGTTGTCGCCCGACAGTTCAGTAGGCCTACCTACACCGGAGTGGCAGCCAGCGGTGTTGGAAGTGTTCCGTGCCACTGGCCGCGTGTTGTCGCCCGACAGTTCAGCAGGCCTACCTACACCGGAGTGGCAGCCAGCGGTGTTGGAAGTCTCCCGTGCCACTGGCCGCGTGTTGTCGCCCGACAGTTCAGTAGGCCTACCTACACCGGAGTGGCAGCCAGCGGTGTTGGAAGTCTCCCGTGCCACTGGCCGCGTGTTGTCGCCCGACAGTTCAGCAGGCCTACCTACACCGGAGTGGCAGCCAGCGGTGTTGGAAGTCTCCCGTGCCACTGGCCGCGCGTTGTCGCCCGACAGGTCAGTAGGCCTACCTACACCGGAGTGGCAGCCAGCGGTGTTGGAAGTCTCCCGTGCCACTGGCCGCGTGTTGTCGCCTGACAGTTCAGCAGGCCTACCTACACCGGAGTGGCAGCCAGCGGTGTTGGAAGTGTTCCGTGCCTCTGGCCGCGCGTTGTCGCCCGACAGTTCAGTAGGCCTACCTACACCGGAGTGGCAGCCAGCGGTGTTGGAAGTGTTCCGTGCCTCTGGCCGCGCGTTGTCGCCCGACAGTTCAGTAGGCCTACCTACACCGGAGTGGCAGCCAGCGGTGTTGGAAGTCTCCCGTGCCACTGGCCGCGCGTTGTCGCCCGACAGTTCAGTAGGCCTACCTACACCGGAGTGGCAGCCAGCGGTGTTGGAAGTCTCCCGTGCCACTGGCCGCGCGTTGTCGCCCGACAGTTCAGTAGGCCTACCTACACCGGAGTGGCAGCCAGCGGTGTTGGAAGTCACCCGTGCCACTGGCCGCGCATTGTCGCCCGACAGTTCAGTAGGCCTATCTACACCAGAGTGGCAGCCAGTGGTGTTGGAAGTCTTCCGTGCCACTGGCCGCGCATTTGTCGCCCGACAGTTCAGTAGGCCTACCTACACCAGAGTGGCAGCCAGTGGTGTTGGAAGTCTTCCGTGCCACTGGCCGCGCATTGTCGCCCGACAGTTCAGTAGGCCTACCTACACCGGAGTGGCAGCCAGTGGTGTTGGAAGTCTTCCGTGCCACTGGCCGCGCATTGTCGCCCGACAGTTCAGTAGGCCTACCTACACCGGAGGTGCAGCCAGTGGTGTTGGAAGTCTCCCGTGCCACTGGCCGCGCGTGTTCGCCCGACAGTTCAGTAGGCCTACCTACACCAGAGTGGCAGCCAGCGGTGTTGGAAGTCTTCCGTGCCACTGGCCGCGCATTGTCGCCCGACAGTTCAGTAGGCCTACCTACACCGGAGTGGCAGCCAGTTGTGTTGGAAGTCTTCCGTGCCACTGGCCGCGCGTTGTCGCCCGACAGTTCAGTAGTCCTACCTACACCGGAGTGGCAGCCAGCGGTGTTGGAAGTCTTCCGTGCCACTGGCCGCGCGTGTTCGCCCGACAGTTCAGTAGTCCTACCTACACCGGAGTGGCAGCCAGCGGTGTTGGAAGTCTTCCGTGCCACTGGCCGCGCGTGTTCGCCCGACAGTTCAGTAGTCCTACCTACACCAGAGTTGCAGCCAGTGGTGTTGGAAGTCTCCCGTGCCACTGGCCGCGCGTGTTCGCCCGACAGTTCAGTAGGCCTACCTACACCGGAGTGGCAGCCAGTGGTGTTGGAAGTCTTCCGTGCCGCTGGCCGCGCGTTGTCGCCGACAGTTCAGTAGGCCTACCTACACCAGAGTGGCAGCCAGTGGTGTTGGAAGTCTTCCGTGCCACTGGCCGCGCATTGTCGCCCAACAGTTCAGTAGGCCTACCTACACCAGAGTGGCAGCCAGTGGTGTTGGAAGTCTTCCGTGCCACTGGCCGCGCATTGTCGCCCGACAGTTCAGTAGTCCTACCTACACCACAGTGGCAGCCAGTGGTGTTGGAAGTCTTCCGTGCCACTGGCCGCGCATTGTCGCCCGACAGTTCAGTAGGCCTACCTACACCAGAGTGGCAGCCAGTGGTGTTGGAAGTCTTCCGTGCCACTGGCCGCGCGTGTTCGCTCGACAGTTCAGTAGGCCTACCTACACCGGAGTGGCAGCCAGTGGTGTTGGAAGTCTCCCGTGCCACTGGCCGCGCGTGTTCGCCCGACAGTTCAGTAGGCCTACCTACACCAGAGAGGCAGCCAGCGGTGTTGGAAGTCTTCCGTGCCACTGGCCGCGCATTGTCGCCCGACAGTTCAGTAGGCCTACCTACACCGGAGTGGCAGCCAGTTGTGTTGGAAGTCTTCCGTGCCACTGGCCGCGCGTGTTCGCCCGACAGTTCAGTAGTCCTACCTACACCGGAGTGGCAGCCAGCGGTGTTGGAAGTCTTCCGTACCACTGGCCGCGCGTTGTCGCCCGACAGTTCAGTAGTCCTACCTACACCGGAGTGGCAGCCAGCGGTGTTGGAAGTCTTCCGTGCCACTGGCCGCGCGTGTTCGCCCGACAGTTCAGTAGGCCTACCTACACCGGAGTGGCAGCCAGCGGTGTTGGAAGTCTTCCATGCCACTGGCCGCGCGTTGTCGTCCGACAGTTCAGTAGTCCTACCTACACCGGAGTGGCAGCCAGCGGTGTTGGAAGTCTTCCGTGCCACTGGCCGCTTGTGTTCGCCCGACAGTTCAGTAGGCCTACCTACACCAGAGAGGCAGCCAGCGGTGTTGGAAGTCTTCCGTGCCACTGGCCGCGCGTGTTCGCCCGACAGTTCAGTAGGCCTACCTACACCGGAGTGGCAGCCAGCGGTGTTGGAAGTCTTCCGTGCCACTGGCCGCGCGTTGTCGCCCGACAGTTCAGTAGGCCTACCTACACCGGAGTGTCAGCCAGCGGTGTTGGAAGTGTTCCGTGCCACTGGCCGCACGTTGTCGCCCGACAGTTCAGTAGGCCTACCTACACCGGAGTGGCAGCCAGCAGTGTTGGAAGTCTTCCGTGCCACTGGTTCCATTCGCGCCTAGACGCGGCCTAATTAGAAGGGCAAAGCTAGTTTCCACATTACCCACTCGTTTCCCAAGCGCCGATTGAGAGCGAGCGGAGCGGCGCTGGAGAGCAGGCTACTCGCAAACTTAATTAACACGCCCCCCTCAAAACCTCTCGGCCAATCATTTCATCCCCGATTCGAAATGACCCGGGACAAACAAGCATGTTTTTATTTCTCTTTTATCCACCATTGCGCGCTCGGCTCGCTAATTTCGTCACCTTTATGCGCCAACCCTGTTTTCCATTCAGGCTTTCGTGAAATTCGCATAATTAGCTGTCATTGTGCCCCGGCCCGTGCGTGCGTGTAGTCGGATAAAAGGCGCCTTCTCCCATATGTTGATCTTGTTTTATGCGCTGTTACTTCTGTCCCCGGCTTTTTCGAGTGGGATCTTTATTAAGATTTTAGTTTTGTTTGTATGGGATTAGGCCTAATTAGCTTTGAATTTTGGTTTATTCACTTAAATTAATATTTTTTAGCAAAATTTTTATTCCTTGAAGTCATGTAGTTACTATTTCATACTATTCACAAACTATCATATTAAAAGATACATGAGAAATGCCCACGAACTGAAAGATCCAGTTTCTCGTTTCATTGCCCTCAAACGGAATAATTTTTTAATATAAATATAGCTTGGTCATGGCGAGTTTTCGATTTTAAATCTCATGAAATTCTCATTAATTAGTCATAAAACTTTTCAACTTGTACTATATGGTATTTAAAGCTTACATGGTTAGAAAAAAATCATCCAAAAAGTATGAACTTTGGTAACGTTATGCTTTTTTCACTCGCACCCTGGTTTAGTAAAATAAATTACGTAGAATAAATACGTAATAAAATAATAATAATAATACGTAGAATAATAATAATACGTAGAATCAATACGTAATAAAATAATAATAAATTACGTAGAATGATATTTGTATCACATCAGTTAAATGATATTTTAAATGTTAACGAATTTAAATTAGTATACTATGCATATGTAGAGGCCCATCTACAATATGGTATTATTGTTTGGGGGGGAACTTTTAAATCTTTACTCGATCCTTTGCTCATTATTCAAAAACAAATACTAAAATCTGGTACAGGAAAGAATAGAAGATATAGTTCAGACGCTTTATTCCAAGAACTTGGGGTACTTTCAGTAAGGCAAATTTTTATCAAATCACTTCTTATATATTTAAAAAAATTTGAATTCAATATCATTTCTCCTGTTTTACATTCGTATCCTACTCGCTATAGTCAGAATGTAGGAGTTCAAGTTCCCGTTATTGTAAAATCATTTAACCGAACAAATCCATTTTATTTAGCAAACGTTATCTGCAGGAATTTGCCTGGCGAGATAAGGGACATGAGGTGTTCGGTTGCCGTGTTCAAGCGGCGTGTGACTGCCTGGCTGTTGGAGACCGGCCCCGGCTTTGCTGAGGCCCTCCTGTCATCCATCTACACCACACGTTGACTGACGTTGACACTGACACTTTGCTGACGATTTACCAATTATTCCCATTTAACGCCAAATTGTGTGGTCTACCCTAATTTTTTATTACCTGATTTATGAAATGTTGCTATTACTTACTTATTTTTTTAAGTTTTAACTAATATAGAAATATTTACATTTTTACAACTGAGAACAATCTTGAATAACTGCGGTCTAAAACTAAAGAATGCCTTAACCTAATATTTTAAGTCTTATCTCAGTGTTTAATTCTAATAAATTAAGACAGGTAGTTGTTTATATATTTTATTTTTGACAGCACGTCAATTTCTTGCTTTAACGACTCGGCATCGCGCACAAGCCTTTAGGCCCATGCGATGCCTAATTTCCATTGTTTTTCATTTTTGTAATTTACTGAATTTGGTGTGGAAATAAAATTATTCTGATTCTGATTCTTATTCTGATTCTGATTAGTGCTAACAACTCAAAATTTTATAGAAATTCTGTTATAAATTAATAAGTAATAAGGAATGGCGGTGATCTCTGTATTATTTTATTACATCACAAATATAAACTTTCCAAAAATTGTAAGAAACAATTATTTTTATTGTTTAAAATTTAGTAGGTTGTACATTTTTTTGTTTGCCGGGCATGTCAGACTACCTTTCAGGACATTTATTTCCCAGCCCCTCTCTTTCCCCAACCTAACATCATCCATCACCTTTCCATTTCTTGCCGCCGCCGCCACCATGGAAAGTTGCCGCGAAAGTTTTGGAGAGCAACTTTATTCATTAGTTGGACCTGAGGCAACTTCTCCACCCTTTTCTGACTTTCAAAGATAACAAATGTTCTGGGAATGTTATGTTACAAACTTCTTCCCTATTAATTTTGTAATGTTATGGAGTAAAGGTTTGGACGAAGAAGAACAATAAAAATACGAGGTTAAAAAAATAATTAATGTTGGGGATACTAAATTATGCTATAGTCTTCATAATTAAAAGTTTTCTAAGAATAATATTATTTGTATTTCCTTTATTTAATATTTTTACCTCTGTATTTTAACTATGACAGTTTGGACTAAATTTATTTACCCACAAAAACCAGTTATGGCAATGTAAACCACTTGACATGATTAATAAAAATGTGTGTTTATTTATCTAGCAAATATTTATAAAATTTATCGATATTCTCCCAGATTAATTAAAAATATATGCCTTTGATTATCTTCAGTAACCAAACATTGATGAATCAACCCGTTCAAAATTTTCAGGAACAGGATTAGTTGCAGGAAAGCTCTTAAAGATCACCAAAAACAATCATTTGACCGTCCCCTCTCGATGACACCATCGTAGGGTCTACTGTTTTCTCGTCAGAACACGGTGAGCGACGTCGTAGGGTGTCAGATCATCGCATTTTGAAAGCGTATTTCCTTCCCAGTCATATTGAGAGTCATTCATATTGTTTTTTATAAATGATATTTAAAATAATTACTAACACTTAAATTGGTGTTACAGGTTTAAGAAAGCAGAACCGAGAATCAGCTGACGGCAACAATGGACGAGACATTGTTGGAGCTCAGCTGTGGTGGGGATTGCGGCGCGGGAGGGGGAGGGGGAGCTGGTCTCTGATTGGTCGGCGGCATCGACCCGTCTCCATGGCAACGACGCGCCGCAACCGCCACTCTGCGGTCACAAGCCGGTCAAGACTGACCGCAGCCGCCGCGGCGCTGCTTGATATTGGACTGCTCCCAGGCAGGCTGCGTTCTGGTTATAATACATCTGGAAATTATCTGAAATCATCTTGGGGAAAAAGAAGATATTGTAAAGCTGTGGAGTGTTTTTATTTGTAATCCTGAATGTCTTGTTTCCTATATTGCGGTAAAAATGCTTTGTCCTGTAACATTTTTTTAAACTTTTAATTGCCTATTTATTCATTAAAAAAACTTAATAATCTAAGATTGGGGTTGGCATTCCCATTACCCATGCCAAATTACGCCCTAGTATTAGGGATAAGCTATCAAACGTGACATGTTCGGAAATATTTTTAAAGAGGGAGCAAGTTATAAGGGTAACGTAAAGAGATCGCACAAATGTAGCTTGTTCCAAAGATCACAATACAAGCTAGCAGTTTCGTCAGCTCTCATTCTAAAATAAAAAAGAGCGGATATTCAGTTTTTATACTATTTAATGAAAGAGATGTCACTCGGTAGATCGTTAAATTATTACAGTAGAACGTTGATAAGAACACTCTCAAGGGGATAATGAAAACAGTTTTGTTATCAAGGAACTTTTCTTATTGAGGTTCATTTTTTAAAGAAATTAAGTGCAAATACAATTTTAAGGAGGCATGAAAAGTGCACTTCTTATCGATATTTTTGTGTTATCGAGTGTCTTCTTATCGAGGTTCTACTCTATAACCTAACCTATAACTGGGGGCTCCGGTCTCGCGCGACCACGCTACACATTCCTGTTCTCCCAAGCCAATGTAGTCTAAACTTTCAAATTCGGTAGATAGTACAGTAAAAACTAACTTTGTCTGAAAAAAAATTAGCCCCACCTTGAAACTTGGTATATAGGTCATCTTTAGGCTCTAGTTGAAGAATCCGATGAGTCCATAAAAATTCAGGGGGTGGAAGGCCCCTTTTTCGAGGGGGGAAGGGGGGGAAGGTTGTATTTTTTTGTAAATGCAATAACTCCGGTGAAAAAGGTCCGATCCATTTAAAATGTGTGTGGGCTTTTAAAACAGTATATTTTAACACTTCATAAAAAATAAATTCGATCGTGTCATCCTAAGGGGTTCTAAGGGGGGATTTAACACCTCAAAAATGGGGTTTTTAATTTTTTGGTACCCAAAAATTAAAATTCTGAACATTTTGTTTTATTTTTTGAATTCAGCTCAAAAAACCAAACAATTTAGTATTTTTAATTATTACTCTATGACCATTGATTGCCGAGATATTGTAATTGGTAAACACAGTACATTGTCCAATATAACCTCAAAATATACAGAAACTTATAAATCCCGCTTATTTTTTATCATTTATCAACGATATTTTGTATTTGGCTTCCTATAGTTGAGTTTTAATGGATTTTGGCTCATAAGTCCCACTTTTCTTCATCCCCTTGTCAGCAAACCTACATACTCATTTCCTATGTTATTTAAATGGGAAAACATTATGATATGTCAATTTCTCTTATATTTCCGGTTCTAATGAAAGTAATGGAACAGTTTTAGACTTATTTTACTTGGAAAATCTTTGGCTTTAAGAATAACCAGTAACAGATTCATTTGGTTGGGTTTAAGGCTAGTTGAAATGCTATTATCAATGTTGTATTTTTGAATTATTTTTGTTTTTGATTGTTAATATTGAATATCTCAGCTCTTAAGAAAGAGAATGCATTTGTTTTGGTCTTGAATTGCTCTGTAAATTATTTTCTCTCATTTGACCTATAAATCATGTAGATTGGTTGATATTGAAGGGAGTTGTAATGTTTTATCGTCATAAAAACAAAATTTTTCAAAAATTTTATTTTAATTAAAGGTTTATAGCTCCTCTTAAAATTAACGGTTTCAAATGATATATAGCTTCAATGAAAGCCAATGGTTCACTGAATGATTTAAGACCATAACAAACGTTTTATCTCCTTTAGAACCGGAGGTATCATCCTATCACTGTAAGTAAAACTTTAAAAAATTTTATTTTTTCATTGAATTACGCATTATAACTGAGCCAAACCAAAACCAATTTGATCGAATAATAGCTCATTTTAAAGCTGATACATTCTTGTTTAATTTGAGACCAAAACTAACTTTCTATCTCCTTTAGAACCGGAGATATCACCCTTTCACTGTAAGTAAAACTTAAAAAAAAATTTGTTTTGATTGAATTACGCATTACAACTGAGCCAAACCAAAACCAATTTTAATTGAATAATAGCTCATATTAAAGCTGCTACATTCCTGTTTAATTTGAGACCAAAACTAACTTTCTATCTCCTTTAGAACCGGAGGTATCACCCTTCCACTGTAAGTAAAACTTAAAAAAAAATATTTATTTCCGTGAATTACGCATTATAACTGAGCCAAACCAAAACCAATTTTATCGAATAATAGATCATATTAAAGCTGCTACATTCCTGTTTAATTTGAGTCCAAAACTAACTTTTTATCTCCTTTAGAACTGGAGGTATCACCCTTTCACTGTAAGTAAAACTTAAAAAAAACTTATTTTTTAATTGAATTACGCATTATAACTGATCCAAATCAAAACAAATTTTATCAAATTATAGGCTAAATGAAAGAAAATAATTTACGGAGCAATTCAAGACTAAAATAAATGCATTCTCTTTCTTAAGAGCTGAGATATTCATTATTAACAATTAATAACAAAAATAATTTAAAAAAATACAGCTTTCAACTAGCATTTCAATAGCATTTCAACTAGCCTTAAACCCAACCAAATAGATCTGTTAATGGTTAATCTTAAAGCCAAAGATTTTCCTAGTAAAATAAGTCTTAAACTGTTTCATTATTGTCATTAGAACCAGAAATATAAGAGAAATTGACATATCATAATGTTTTCCCATTTAAATAACATAGGAAATGAGTATGTAGGTTTGCTGACAAGGGGATGAAGAAAAGTGGGACTTATGAGCCAAAATCCATTAAAACTCAACTATAGAAAGCCAAATTCGAAATATCGTTGATAAATGATAAAAAATAAGCGGGATTTATAAGTTTCTGTACATTTTGAGGTTATATTGGACAACGTACTGTGTTTACCAATTTCAATATCTCGGCAACCAATGGTCATAGAGTAATAATTAAAAATACTAAATTGTTTGGTTTTTTGAGCAGAATTCAAAATATAAAACAAAATTTTCATAATTTTAATTTTTGGGTACCAAAAAATTAAAAAACCCATTTTTGAGGTGTCAAATCCCCCTTTTGGACCCCTTAGGATGACACGATCGAATTTATTTTTTATGTAGTGTTAAAATATACTGTTTTAAAAGCCCACACCAAATTTTAAATGGATCGGACCTTTTTCGTCGGAGTTATTACATTTACAAAAAAATACAACCTTCCCCCCCTACACCCCTCGAAAAAGGGGCCTTCCACCCCCTGAATTTTTATGGACTCATCGGATTCTTCAATTAGAGCCTAAAGATGACCTGTATACCAAGTTTCAAGGTGGGGCTAATTTTTTTCAGTTTGGTCTTTTTTTGGACAAATTTTACTGTACTAAGAGCCTCTCAGGGCAGCCTGAACAGTTGAACTAAAGTAATTGATTTAAAGCTAATTTGGAAGAACAAAGACATTTTTAGCGATAGTAGAATTTTGATTCATCGTTTTTAAGTTTATTGTTAACTAATCCAAAAAAAACATTTGTAATTTTATTACAAAGAGTTGGGCAAAAGTCTGAAACATTTTAAATGTCTTACTAATAATAAGTATGTAATGAAGCTTTGCAATTGTGTATTTGACAATAACAAACATTTTGATTTGATTAACCGACATAGATTTCATGCCCCGGGGGCGGTTCACGATGGAAGTTTTGAAATGCTAAGTGCGTAAGCATACCCCATTCACCTCAATGAAACGTCTTTAAGAATGTAATACAACGTCGAAACCCGGTCGCAATAGGATGATCCAGACAGAGGTTGCAGCTCCTTAAAGTTGCAACTCATGCCTACACTTAATAATACCAAGATTTCCATCGTGGATCGGCCCCTGACATGCGCAAACTGTCGGTTATTCATATCTAAATGTTTGTTACTGTGTCAAATACACAACTGCAAAGTTTCATTGCCTTTTATTAGTCTTACCCTGCATTTTTATTAGTTATTATTTTAAAATTCTGCTTATCCTATACTTGAGTTGCTAAATAAGTTTTTCGCCCACCTACTATGTTCAGACGCTTTTTACTCCTTGCAATGCGTGAGTAAAATAATAACTTGTCTCCTACGGGAGTAAAATGATTACTTCGTCTCCCGAAGGGAGACAAAGTAAACCAATTCAAAAATTAGAGCGCCTTCAAATATCCACGCACACATGCAAATATAATGCAGCTCAACGAATGCAGGCGCTAATAGCTGATTTAATGCAGGAATAACCGAATAAGAATAAAGTTAACACTTTGAACCCTAAGCCCGAGTATAGCTCGGGGCATGGCGTATGTCGCCGTGTACGAAGCCCGAGTATAGGTCGGGCCGCGAAATTAAATTCCATAGCAACGTATATTCGACGTATTTTCGCTAATCGTTGCTAGGGAACTCTTCCTTGATCATCTGGCATTGATTATAGTATCCAAAGGTCTCAAAAAAGCCATCTATTTAGCAGCAGAAAAATAAATCCGAATGTCTGCAGCTGATCCTTTGCGTCACCGGCTGACGACGCTTTGTTGTCTGCAGTAATGGCTGACTTTGTTTACGTTTGTGTCGGCGTCCAATAAAGTGTAATTTTACTTATATTTACAAGTGTTTGGGCCTAAGATTTGTTGTTACTTTATTACGTAATGTTTTTGTCATGTTTAATGTAAAATATGAGAGATATATTTGATATGAGTGATGTACGTGACTACCGTCGCAATTTTGTTTTCTTCATTTTTTTATGTCCGTTTTACGTGGAATCCTAAAATTGTTGTTTATTGTAACTGTAATAAAATTTATATTATTTGAAAGGTTATATTTTTCTCTTTATTTTGATATATAATTTATATGGGTAACAAATATATGTATTAAGCTACGAATTTTAATTTGAACCCCAAAATTGGCCAGTAACGCACGTAAAATGAGATTTTAGCGCCCAGGGTTCAAAGTGTTAACTACAATCAGCTGAGAAAACATCTATAGGAATTAAGCATGTAATAACGTTGCAACAATCAGCTGATCGCTGGTGCATGAACGGTTGCAGCTACTCGGATGCTGGCGCTGGTAGCAGAATGAAACAAAATAAATAATGTTTGTTACTTATTAAGTTAATGAAATAGTTGTTTATAGATTCGGTATTATTATTGCACGTTGGGGGAAAACGTCATGTGTATTTCGATAGTAAAGCACATTGTCTCCCTCGTGAGACAATGTTGTACTTTACTTATTTAAAACACAAATAACTATTGCTCTTTATATGTCCTATGGATAGTTAGGCATCTAGTTGTGGGAGAGGCGGGTTTAATAGGAATGCAATATCTTTTGTGACTGCATATAATCACAAAGTTTATACAATACTCTATTAATGTCACATGACATACTTGTATCAAAATTATCTTACTACGGATCTGAAGACATTTCTATAAGATTGATAAAATAATTTTTAACGATTACTATGCAATATATCAAATGTAATTAAACATATTCAGACAACTAGAAGTGAATTATGGAGAACCACAATAATATGAGGGCATTATATATGCAATATATGCAAAACAAACTATGAAAACCAGAAAAAACAAAATACAGAAAATAACACTACACATAACCATGGGACAAGAAATAATGATAAATTGAAGTTACGACGAGCTAGATCTCTATGGCACAATGGACATTTACATAATAAAATTGTAAAACTGTACAATAAGTTACTATATCAAGTATAAAAAAATTACGTTATGGCAAATTCAAAAAAGTACATGAAGACGTTTTTAACAAATCGTTGCATTTATTATTCAAAAGAATTTTTTAAAGCTAAAATTTTAATAGTGTTATTATATAAACGTAATGAAAAATTATGTGCAGTAGGCCTAGTGTGCAAAATGGTGCCATGTACAATAAATACAATAAGTAATATTTCACATAATTCCACTGTAATAAAAACACAACCACACTTGTTTCTTAATCTACAAAGTAGACGAACCAGTAAAGTTGTTGAAATTATATACAAATCAATCAGATAATCGTAGTGAACCTTATTTTCAATTTCCAGTGTTTGTAGGTAACCAAAGATTCTCTCACCTTAATTTTTTTTAACTACGGCAACTGCCATTATTTAAATTGTATGATTTGATATGCCATTCAACAAAAGTACATATACTGTAGCAAAGGGTCCATTCAATTAATTGCATTTTATGGATTTCTCGAAGAATGTTTTTTGCACAAATAAGTAAGTCACTCCTTAGACGCCCGTGCGGTTGATCACAGTTGTCTTATTTTTCATAACTTGTGTTATCCTTCAACAATTAATGCATTAGCTACAAATCTATTAAACCACTTCCTACAATTCCACTTCTAAACACTGAAAGATAACAAGTAAAGTATAATTTATATTGGATTATAGGGTAAGCCCACATACAATTCTGCTCCTTACACGAAAGACAACCAAACCCTCGAAGGAATTGTGAATTGATTTAAGAACCAAGAATTATTTATTGGCGTCCAACAATACGTGTCTAAGAATTATAAAAGCTTACAAAATGAAAAAGTTGTTCAATCACGTGGTTCAATTCAATTTATATTGCCAATACTGTGTACAGTAAAACAACACTTTATCATAATGAATAATGCTTAATTTGTTGATACCAACTCTTTTCACTTACAGTTCTAAATCAAATGCACCAATAAAAAAAGACTTTTCCGAATTCTTGTTTCTAATATCACCAATTTAGAAAGGCATCTCTTGAATTTTTAGTTTGTTTTAGAAATATGTACATTTTTTGCTTAATATCTCTTTCGATGAAAATATTTTAAGTGAGGAGCTCAATGATGCATGCGAGGAGCAGAAAAATCTAATCCAAACATTGTATTCCTTGCTAGCAACAAATTGGTTGCTGTATGGTGTATTTTTCCTAGTAAGTAAAAAGTTACATAAATAATTTGTTAGATGAAAAGAAAGGAAAAAATAAATAAAAAGAAAAATAAAATAATACGAAAAATCTTATTAGAATTTTATAAAATAAATAGATGGTGAAAAGAAGTTATTCGAGAGGGTTGGCGTCGGGGCGAATGTAGCGGTTTTTGGAAGCGCTAAAAGCACTCTGCTTGTTTGCGACAACATTTAGCCTGCTCTCTAGCGGCGTCAAATCTAATCTGCTAGTTCAAAGTGGCACGGGCAGAGTGCGCTAGTCGCATTAGGTGTCCGCGCCTGCAATCACCGCTCGGCAATCTCCATACACTTACCATTTCATTTGCAATCTACCCCACGTCGTTGCGTCGTTTGTGGTAGTCAGGAGGTAACAACACCCTTAGGGGAGGGGAAGATGTGAAGTATTCGCAAAGTAAATAATAAATTTTAAGGTCACACCTAATTTAGTTAGGTATTTCATTAAAAACCTTTATTTTGTCGCTTTGCAATCGATTTTGTCATCCTTAGAACGGGGCTTAAACCATCATCAGAATTATTTTATCCTCCTTTCAAAAGGAATTCATCATAACCAAAACATGCAAAGTTTGATGTCTTAATATTTCATCACCTTGTAGGGACATTGAACTAATTGAACTTATCTATAATCTTATATTTTTTCTAAATCTAAACTTTTTTCTATGAATATTACGGTAGTTTTTCCATTCTTTGTTTACCTCTAAGCGGCGCCAAGTGCAAAAAGCCTTAGTCGACGACAAAATTTACGGTATAGGCTAATAACAACTATGCACAGTATGTATCTACGACAATAAATAATTTGTAATATATTCATACTATTTCGTTTGTGAATGTGTTAAAGGAAAAATCCAAAAATAAAGTCTTTCAATGTTTGGATGCAAGAGTAAAATATTGGATTTAAAAATTTGAATTTCGAAGTAATAAGCCAATGCCACCCTTAAACTATTTCCCTAAATTAATATGTAATAAGAATTATTATATTTTAAATACATATTGTATTGTATGAGGGACTAAAAGTTTTTAAGCAAGTGGACTACTAGAATTGTTTTCCTTCATTTTGGTAAGGAAAAACCATAAACAAAGTACGTTCATAAAAATATAAAAAAACCAAACATATATTAGAAACTATTTCAGTATTTAAATCAACATATCCACATTTGGAAGGTTTGAAACATAAAGTTAAAAAATCACAGTACAGCAAAAATACATAGGGAAATGTATGACATAACTATGGGCAAAAATATGACAAAATAACTACTTCCCTATAGGGGTAAATTCGCTAAAAGGCTAATAGGCAAAGTTCAGTTAGTCCAAGCAATCAATTACAACAAGCCCTTCAATTAGATAACAGCGCAACTGTTCGCCTGCCAGCTTGCCGTGCGTCGTCGCCGACTTGAAGGCGCACCAGTTGTAAATCGGGGTTTTCTTCTAAGGTGTCCTTTTATTTCTGTGTTACATAGTAGGAATAAGATGGTCTTGTACTATAGCTATAAAACATAATAAATATCTGATCGCAGCGAGTGAACGAGTTGATGCTACGGGTGATAGGGGTACACGGTACAGTAAGGTAAGTATGGATGGACGTTAATGATCGAACTAATTATTTTGTTCAGCGCAGACAGTACTAATTAAATCATCGTTCTACGTAAGTTTGGTAACCATTTATTACTTTAGAAGGCAAGAGACGTGTTTCTTGAGAAAGTTTCTTTACTAAATACTGTAAATCTATAAGTATAAAAGAGGATGTTGGTATATATATATATAGTTGGCACGGATAAACTCAGACACCGCTGGACCGATGGCCACGAAACTTGGTACATACATGTAGAATTTCATGGAGTAGGTTTATACACCATCAATTTCGTGATAAATTTCAGGGCTTAGCCCTGGGACCGTCTTAAAGGTACCCATGTCAGGGATTTTGAAAGCATTTTAGTTAGACTAGTAAACCGGTTGCTCGAAATTGAGCAATTGTTATGTATTGATTTCTAAATAAAAATAATTATGGTTCAGTATTCTAGAACTATTTTATTAATTATATGGTTGAACTTCCTGTTATACTAAAATTTGTTACAAAAGCTTTTTAAAACTATTTTTTTTGCGAATACTCAGTCATCTTTAATGAGATGTCCATGTTTCTTTAGTGGTTTTCTACGAATATTAAGAGCCCCTCAAAGGAGTTGGCTTGACCTGACGCCACATATACAGCAGTCCACGAGAAAGTACTGGGGAGGGAAGGTAAATTCCAACTTAATCATTTGTCTGACCCTCGCTGAGCTATACCTAGGTAGCGAGTGCTGGAATTACTGGAAACTGGGTTCTTTTTATTATAGAGCATCACTAAACACAAAAGGAATTGATAAAATTATAATATTTACATGTTTACATCATTCATGGTTAGCATTTCATAGTTGAACTAAATTAAAGTAATTTACATTTTCATGTTATTTTCTTTTAGGTAATTGCTTACAAACTCTTCACATTAACATTCACCATAAACTCCAATCGAACCGTATACTCAACCAAGTTCATCAAGATGAAATTGTCATAGTAAATTAATTATTAATTGAACCACCCCATGCACCATATGAAAGAAAATTAACCAAAACAAATTGTTATTTGAAAATCGACTGCAAATTTGTTTCGAAAACACGAATGCTTTTAAATGGGTTTTTAGAATTAAACCTGATGGGTAAAGAAGAATTAAATTATGTTTTGTAAAAAAATAAAGTTAAGCTAATTGGTTTCGTGGGTTTTATATTATTTTTGTAAAACTTGCTGAAATTTAGTATATGTGAGTAAGAGCTGCTTTCCCCAAATCTAGTTTTATTTTAGCTTAAGAAACTTAAGTTTAGTAAAATTTTTATTTTCCTGATCATTAGTATATAAATAAAACCTTAGAATATTCATATGGTTTAAATTAAATTCACGTTTATTTTAAACCTTAATTGGAGAAAGCGGCCCTAAGTAGCGCATGACCCATCTTAATCTCAGACCGAACTAAAATGGCTCAATAAAATGTACTTATAATCAATGTTAAGTCTGTTTCTTTTTTCTTTTATTTTTATATTTATATTTAGAGAATCTATACATAAGAGTTTATTTATTTCTCCTTTTGGTATTTTTCTTTGGAATATAAACATATGTAAATATTAAGATCTTCACACATGTGATTCAAAATAAATGTTTTTAAAACTGAATTCTTACCTTAAAAAATTATTAGGATAATAGTTTATTTATTTACATCTTCCATCAACTGAAATGCCTCCATCTCTACATGCAATGGTTTCTATTCCATTAACAACATATGGCTTTGCTGAAAAACTTTGTTTGCTCCAATCACCTGCTTTATTTGAAATTTCTATTCCCATGTTAAATCTTATGGACTAATACTAGACTTTAAGGCTGTGCGATCAAAAAATGAAAATTAATTTTTTTTGGCTAATTTTATTCGTAATGACAATAGAAACTATGGCCACCCAATTTTTTTGTGAAAAAACATTTTATAACGTGAAATTTTACATCTAAAGTGCCAATTTTGGGGTATTTTCTATATCACCTCTTTTGAAGATGGCTCATCACATACGTTTCAATATTGGTTTATTACATGTCAATTAGATTCCTTAAGAGCTACATTTGTGTGTTTTGTATTTTTTTGTATTTGTTCATGATATAATTTTTGTATTTTGTAAGTTATTTATCCAAACTGCTTAAAAATTGTATGTCGCTCTGAGCATAAACTTGCAAAGTAATTTTAATCAAGGTCCTGTAAAAATAAAAATTGGTATATAGAGTAAAGTGCGAAAAACAATCAGATTTCAGCCCACAGATTATATGACGCAGTAGGCCACGCAGCACCCCTCCCCCTGAGCTGCCTATTGTGCCCACACGGACCGAGCAGGCACACGCGCACGTATCTCCGTCTCTCTTCTTGCCCATTAGTTTTTTCTCTCTCTCTCTCTCGCATCCCCTGTCGCTCCTTGCAACCTTCCACCCGGCCCCGGCCGTGCCCGCCACAGGGGCCCCAGGTGGACGTCTAGGTGCCACCCCGACATGTCGCCACCTAGCCATAGCGACAGATAGCCACCTCATAAAAATACACCAATCCCGTCAAAGTGCCACCCCGTCAGTCAAGTATGCCACCTTTCTGCCTGAGGTGGTGGGTTGTCCAGGTCACCACCCCGCTCTGTTTTCTTCTGTGTAGATAACGAGAGAGGCTTTCTCTTCCAGATATATCAATAATGTGCTTCGGAACTTGTAAAATTATAAGAACAAGATTATAGTTTAGCCATTATATAAAACCATTGATTAATTCCTGAGATTAAGGGAGTTTGATAGTAATCAGTACTTTATATATGAAACCTATTTATTTTGATTTAATTAACTTTTTACTTATGATCCTGAGATTTGAATTAGTAATTTTAAATAATTTTGATCTAAATATTTTATAAATATTGTTTCTACAAATGCCATTTATCCTTTGACCTCGTTAAACCAATAACGACTATTTATAACTCACTCTGATATTTAAAAACCTATTGTAAATTTAATAAACATATTTAATAAATATTTTTGTAATAACTGCTCTTTACAAAGGCATAATCGACTAAAACATACAAATATGATATCAGATTAAAGGTCTGAATCTCACAATTACTATGCTACCAATTATAAATGGTTTAGAGGCAGTTTACACATCATAGGAACACTACAGGTGCTCAGGTGCATATCATGATAACATTTTCTCTAAAAAAATGTAAGGACAAGCTTATAGGTTGTAGGTTATCAGTCTTAACGATAATGTGTAGACTGTCTGGAAATCTACTATATTGTGATTGGTCAAATTCCACTCACCTATCATAGCACAGCCTAAACTACTTGACCTAGAACCTTGAAAATTTGCATGAACGTTCCTTTTAGGGCGTAGTCATCCGCTAAGAACGGATTTTCCAAAACTCTAAGTTTGAAAGGGTTTTTGGCGAGGTCGAAGTTTTCAAATTTTCCCATATAAAAGTATTTGGACGAGTTTTGTTTACATTTTCAATGTTCATGAAACAACCAGCTAGTAGTTAACTTCGGTAATGTATACCCTGTTACAGATGATTATAATTTGATTTTTCATCATGGCTTTGTGTTTTTGTTGATTTATTTCAAGAACAAAATTGTTTACCTACTATATTAAAGTTACATTTGGTTTAGATATAATCCACCACTAATTAATAATGTTGCAGCGGGAGTTATCGTTCGGCAGCGGTTTCCGGCAGCGGGAATTATAGTTTTTCATGAATGCGTCCCTAATATTATTTTTTATTACAACTATGCCTGTCACGATGATTTGGCATCTATCTACTCTTATAATAATTCAGTTTAGTCCAACCTTCAGACAACTAAATCTCCAGTTCTACCGGGCCGATTTTATTAATTAATGGGTCATTGGAAAGCTCTCTCCCTGTAGATTGTCAAATAATTATGAAAGTTTGTTTTTGTTCAGATTTATGGTGAAAAAGTAAAAAACACATGTTTTCCATAAGAAATACATTGAAAACGGGGTTTTTCACATTTTTTACTTCGAGTCAAATTTTGGTTGGCTTTATTGAGTATTTTCAAGAAATGAATATTAGTCATTTGTAGGAAATTTAATTCTCTTTCAGAATATCACTTTCCACTTTAGCCGATTTCTTCACCATTTAAAAGTTATTTGCATTGCAAAAAACCTAAGCAACCTCCGAATTTATAGTGGTGAGAAAATACTGAATTAGAGTAATTTTTGTTAAACTTTGTACAACTAAATCTAGAGTTCTACCGAACAGATTTTAATAGTTAACAGATCGTTGGAAAGCTCCATCCACGTAGATTTGCAAATAATTATGAAAGTTAGATTTTTTAAAAGATTTATGGTGGAAACGTTAAAACACAAATTTGCTATAAGAAATAGATAAACAGCTTTTTTAAGTTTCTTTTTGTAGCCGGGTTTTGGCTGTCCATCATCAGTATTTTCAAGAAATGCATAGTACCGAATTGTAGGAAATTTTATTCTCTTTCAGAATATAACCTTCCACTTTAGCTGATTTCTGCACCATTTAAAAGTTATTTGCAAAAAACCTAAGCAACCTCCGAATTTATAGTGGTGAGAAAATACTGAGTTAGAGATTTTTTGCAAAACTTTGTACAGCTGAATCTACAGTTCTACCAGAGAGATTTTAATATGCGGTCGTTGGAAAGCTTTCTCCCTGTAGATTTACAAATAACTGTGATAATTTAACTTTTATAAGATTTATGGTGGAAAAGTTTAAAAAGTTTAAAAAAAAAACATGTTTTCTATAGGAAATACATTAACAGCTGATCATCTGATCATGTTTTTTTTCAAACCAATTTTATTTTTGAAAAAATCCAATTACCTTTCTGACATTTCACAAGAAAACCCCATATACTATGTACTATTTTTCTAGAGACCGTTGTATTTAACCACAACGGACATTGAAGCTAGTTTCATATAATTCAAAGTACTTTGCTTAAAGACTGAAGAGCGTATTGCCTTTTGTGGGTAAGTCTTGAGACTAAATCCCGACAGGATTGAAAGAGGGAGGTACAGTGATTTTTTAGTCAGAAACAGACTGTGCTGTAATAATGTGATTCCTTGATCTATTTTATGTAAAAATCTCTAAACTATACAAATCCCTGAATGCAAGTTATAATTATATTATGTTCTACCATATATTTGTGGTTTTATGGTTGTTTTGATGATTTTTTTTAGGTCATACGTACTATTTAAACGTTACATTAAGTTTAATTTTGTTCCTTATGTGTTTAATCATAAGCTCATTATGTGGCGCCATCTTTATTTAGGTCGCGGGAGTGATAGTTATTCCCTTAGGGCGGCTCTTATGTTTATTATGTTTATGAAATTATTATTACAATCATGCCCGTTACAATAATTAGGCAAATTTCTTTTTCATCTAATTAACTGTGTCCCAGCTTTCATGGAAAAAATAAATACTGCAATCAGTGGCTGATGCCCTAATAGACAATTCAGAGACGTAATGGTAAACCTACGAAGAAATACTTTAAAATCGACACATTTGATGTTAAAATTGGTTCGGCAGTTTCCGGTTATGACTGTGAAAGCACAACCTACGCTATATACTATGGTATATCATTTTTAACCTACACTCCGCCATAACACATAGACATACCTCTACATTACATATTCCTTGATATTACCGTTTCTTTTCAGTCCCTTTAGATTCGTCATATCAAGGTTAGACCATAATTTTTATCGTGAGCGAAGCCACGGGCAACTGCTAGTCATTTATTTTTTATACTAAAAAAATTCTGAGATTTAGACCTTTATTTCATTTTTGATAATATGTTTATTTATAATTTTTACATAGTTTGTTTTTCCATGCAACTGCATGCTTCCAGAAATAGTAGATAGTAGGATAGTTCGAGGGCTTAGGGCACGAGACCCGGATTACATTTTAGAGGCACAAGACAAGAGAAATCAGAAAATACTAGACAAAAAGTCATAATCCATGAACTCTCTCTTCCAGATTTACCATACCTGTTTACTTGCCTTGTACCTGTTCATTTAATGTACATTGTATGGCAGTTTCGTACCAATGGTATGTGTGTTTATAAAGAGTGTCACGGAACTATCTATCAATATTTTTAGGTTTTATTCCTGGTTGATAAGCAAGTAAAAATATGTTATTCTCAATTCCGAAATCTCAACATTTACTCGTACAGTCGGCATTTTGTTTTTCACAAAATATTTTTCATTCAAAAACGGTTTATTGTAACGAAGTAAAACGTTTTATACAGTTATATCACCTCAGAAGGTTATTACTGAAAAATAATATTCTTTTCAATGTTTATTTTGGATATGGTGGCTGAATTTTCAAACGTAAATATCTAAAGACCTTATTACGTCAGTAAATATTTTATAGATAAAATTTGTTAATAGTTCAATTAAAAATAATACGGTACCAAAGTAATGGAAATCGGTTCATAAATACGGGAGGAAACTCATTTTTAGGAAAATGCGTTTATACCAATAATACTCAACAAACGTATTTTATCACACGTCCTTGCATTACTTACAAAAAAACTACTTTTGTAGAAAAAAAATGATTTTTTCATGATCATTACTATTAGTCTTTGGTCATCTAATATAGTATATTTCATTACGAAAAATGACCGAGTAACGAAAAACAGCTTTAGGTCCGTGAGATGAACTATATTTTTCGTTACATTGCTCTATACAACACGCAAACTGCTTAAGAAAACCAACATTTATTTCACCTATAAGATGAAATTCTTCTCAAAGGAATGTACTCGTACAACGGATTATCCAAAAGAAAGTTTTTTAGATGCGTTATAAACATTTTGAGCTTATTTATATTTTTAGGTAGATTATTATAAAAGCGTGTTCCTGGATAGGAAATATTTTGTAAATTGGATTGTTCCGTGGCCTACTATTACATTATTGGGTTTAGTTCTTGTTTTTTTTTTAACCATGGATATTTTCCATTCTTATATCACTTAGTGTAAATTTAAAATATGGTCGATTGTGTCAAAAAATGTAAACTAAATTCTATAAATTTATATCTACATGATCCTCTATAACTCTTTTGTGTGTACCCCTAATAACAAACTAAATATCATGAAAATTATTTACTTCACCTAAAATATGAAACTCTTTAATGGGATACACAATGGATTGTCCAAAAGAAAGTTTTTTAAGGTTTTCCTAAACATTTTGAAATAATTTATGTTTGTATGTAAGGAGGTGGTTTGACATAATAATGTTTTCATGCATTTGAGGTTTTTTGTACGTAGGGTTTTGTTCATAGCCTTATTATTACATAGTTATTTTTATATCTTACTAACCCCGGCTTTGCCCGGGAGATTTTACTTTCTTGTTGTTTCTTAGTGCTGCATTGTATTAGCAACCATAGTAGCTGACCATGTGTAATATAATTTACAATTAATGACAATGTATATAATTTCTATATACATGTTTCTCTATGTATATCTCTATTAATATAATGTCCCTATTATTAGAGATACGACATCGAGTCTAATCCCCTTTTAGCGAATTTCCCCTATAGGGAAGAAGCTGTTACCGTAGGTCTCATGGTAAGACCTAAGCCTAAAACCATCATAACTTTTCTTTTTGAGGTCCTCAGATGCCAAAAACACCATTCGTTCACTTTCATAAATATATATATATATATCTATATATCTATATATCTATATATATATCTATATATATATCTATATATATATATATGTGTCTTTAAGCACGACAACTTGCGCAAAAATGGTCCAATCGGAATGAAATTTGGCATAGACGTGTAAAGTAGTAATTATTCGGACGAGTTCGTAAACCAGCCCGATCGGACCACCGGAAGGGGGGGTAAAGGGGGGTAAACCCCCCCAAAAATGGGTTTTTTGAGATTTTTACATAGAAAAATAAAATTTTTCAAATTTTTATTGGCACCATTGAATTCAGCCCAAAAAAACAAACAATTTAGTATTTTGAATCATGGCTCTATGTCCATTGGTTGCCGAGATATTGAAAGTGGTAAACACAGTACGTTGTCCCAATGTTAACCTTATGGGAAATAAGTAAAATTCTATATCTCGCTTATTTCTCAACATATCTTTATAAAACTTGGTAAATGGCTTCTTCTAGTTCAGATCTACTAAATATTGAATTAAAACCACCCAGTTTTAATATACCTGTAGCAGCAAACCTCCATACTCATTCCCCATGTTATTCTTATGGAGCTTACAAAAACATGTCAAATCTCGCTATGTTGGATTGAAATATGTTGTTTTGCACTTGAAATTCGCTGAGTATGCAGGTCTGCTGCAACGGGGGTATTTTATTTTCCCTATTTATTCCATCAAAACAACGTTTTAACCAAAGTTTTATCTTTTTCCATTTTTTTATTTAGCCACGTTTTATCGAATAGCGCCTTCCGCTGTTTTCCCCTCCCACAACGTAATGGATCAAATGAATAATAGGCGACTTACAACTTTTGACTCACCTTGGTTCATATCACAATAATCAACATTGCATAGCTTTTTTATGTACGGTCAAATCCCCTTTGCTCCTGGAATAACAGCCACCCCTAAGACCCATATCGCCGAGCTCTAGCCTGCAGCACGCCGACGAAGTGAAAGTTGGTTGACATCAACAATGGGGTTGGGTCAGACCGCGAGCGATTGTATACGTCTGGGGTAGAAGAGGAAAAAACCTGCGTTTGTGTGAGTGTGCGCTCAGCTGGTCTGCATGTGTGTGAGTGAGCAGAAAAAAAGCGACTGACCTGCGCTCTAGGCGGAATAGTTTGTCTACAGAGGCGGTCGCACAACCTTAAGGGCGTCTAGGGCTCTTCCCTTTAGTCAAACCTTTTTAAATTTTATTTCCTGCAAAACTTCACGCCAAGCTCTTTCCAATGACACCAAAAACATGAAAATCGGTTCAGTAGTTTAGGAGGAGTCTTCGTAACAAAAAAACTGCTCGTGTATTAAATAAGTAAATAATAGATTTGTTTACCAACAAAACATATGAAAGTAAAATTTAAAGCATGTGATGTCAATTAATTCTATGTTTTGTTCTGCTATTTAATTATATTTGTTTACATGAAGATTTGTTACTTGGTGCCAGATGGTTAATAAATTACACTTTTGCATATATTTATATATTTTAAGTGCAATACACTATATGAAATGCTGGTATGTAGTCTAACATAAAATAAATAACTGATTACTGAAGGACTTCAGTGATCACTGATCACTTATACTGTACTTGAAGGACTTCATTTTTATGACAACTAACTGCTATTTAAAGAGGAAAAGTGTGCTACTGTAAAGTATTAATTTTATCCACAGCACTTAAAAAATTTCTGGGACGGCTCATTCAATCTTTTTGTTCAATATAGAGTCTAAAAACGTAAGACAGCACTTTTTAATAATTGCTGGAGTGGTATTGTAATTTTTTGTTCAAGGTAGACCCTAAAACCTTAAGAAAATGAACTTTTACAGTGAATAAAATTATAAGCCATGTTCTATGGTTCCTCTAACACGTATGCCTTCATGAAGGAAAGAAATAGGATTTCTAATACGCAGGTCTGCTGCGACGGGGATGCATAATAAAGTTCTAATTAAGGGTAACTATGCTACATATGCGAGCAGATTCATAGTGCCGTAGAAAAGCCAAGGGTGCCGTTTCTTATATCGCGCCCCATGATCATCATCAGGGCAAGCTCAGGTACCGTGCGTTGGAGTTAAGCTGAAACAACCATAAATGCTTCTCTGTTTCGGGTGAGCCAGTCTCTGTAAATTCGCTTCTTGAGTGTGTGAGCGCAATCCTCTTCACCTGATAGCAAGATCGACTGGACAGCCGATACAAGCAAACAGCACTTGCAAGAGGAAGGACTGCCGATATTGGGCATGAGCCTACCCAGGGCAGAAACACTATTTGGGGCTTTGTCGGTGGGGCGCTGGATATGGTCACGTTTTTTATATAAACATAGAAAGGCACTTTATGCAGGAATAGAGATGCAGAAAAGATTCCATCTTATCTTTTGATTCTCAAGAATTAACACCTTCAACATTAACAGAGCTGGAAGAAGAAAATAGACAGCTAAAGGAACATAATGTGACTCTAGAAAAACAGCTTCAGTGTGTGCTTGAACACTCCATTGAATCCGACACCCGACTCATGGAATTTACAAAGGAAATATTTCCTGTACCTATTCTTAATGATACTGTTAAGCCCCAAATGAGAGATTGTTCTGTACAGTATGAACCTTTGACACTCTCATCCACAAATACAAACCACCAACTAATACAATCTAACAAGCCACCAACTGATTATAAACATACAGGTGATATATTATATGCTACAGTTCCTGCTACAAACAGATTTGAGGTTTCAACTCAAACAGAAAATGAGAACACACAAAATACACAGGAAATAAATATTAATGAAACACCTGAAAAGCTAAATAGTTTACTGATTCGTAAGTCCTCAACATGGTATAAACTTGCAGACGAAGAATTGCAATTGTGGATTAGTAAGAAACTAACTGTCCCTGAAAATACCATAGTGTTACCCCCAACTGTGAGCCAATTGATGAAAGCTGAAACTGACCCAAAACAGTTGCTGCTAGTGGATGGTAGCCTAAAGCTTGCAAGCAAAGAATACATCATTTCAATAGTAAATGATCGTTTTAATGATGACAAACCGAGCGGAGGAAGACACTGGTCACTGCTTGTGTATGAAAAGGCAACCAATACATTCTATCACCTGGACTCAGCAAATGGTTTCAACAAAATTAGTGCATTAAAACTAGCCTCAAGGGTATCTCTCTGCCTTAAAATGCAAGAAAATCCTAATGTTATGCAATTGAAATGTTACCAACAGAGAGGAGGGGTCGAATGTGGGGTACATGTGCTGCACAATATAAAATTAATCTGCACACTAATTACTAATAAGTTACCTATTGCTCAATCCAAAGATTATTTTACAGACTTCAGCGTTCAAGACTACTATGACCAGATAAGAACTCTGACAAAAGAACTGATTAACATCAGTATGAACTGCACTGTTAATCACTGCACTGATAATCAGAGTATTACTGAACCTAAAGCTACATTCTCAGAGACGGTACAAGATAATAACATTGGGAATGTAGGCAGTAAAATCAACACTGGCCAATCCCTTGACATTGCCAAAACAACAAAAAATGAAGAGTGGTCCACTGTTAAAAAAATTAAAAAGGGGAAAAAAGAGACAAAAGAAATAAGCACGCCAGATAACAGTTCTCTAAAACAGCACAACAGATACAGTGTGCTGCAGACATTGGAATGTTTAGATAATACAAAAAGCGACACTACACAAACATCTAACAACCATGGAAACGGAAAATGTAAGAATAATAATACAGTGACAAAAAAAGACAGCGAAGATCAATTCTCTGTTCAAGTCAGCCCTAATAAACCAAAACTGTATGTGGTGGGAGACAGCCATGCTTATGACGTGACCTCTATATTGACGCCTGTTTTCCCTGAATATACCGTTACCACATTTTGTTACCCTGGAGCTCACATGATTTTTTTGGTAGAACAGCTGTTAGAGAGGGCCAAAAATCTGAATCAGAATGACTTGGTTATTTTAATTGGCGGGACCAATGACACCAATTCCCATAGTTTCAATCAAGCTTTGACAAAGCTATGTACATTCATTAAGACTTGTGGTGCAGAACTTATACTAACTGAGCTGCCTTATGTCTACAATGTCTACAATCTAGCTAAGAACGATGACAAGTTGTGTGAAATTGGAAACTGCAACTCACGCCTCTGGTACTGGTCCATACAGTACAATGTTAAGTTTATTATGTTTAGTCATATACTTAACCACAACCTCCATTTTGCCAAAAGTGGGATGCATTTAAACAAAAAGGGTAAATTTGTTATTGGTAAATGTTTACAATCTTGGATAAAAAAACCACAGATGGGAAAAACTAAGGGCGATAACAAGTCAAGAATTCCTTGTTCAAAGAAAGATTCTTGCTCCCTTAACAAACAAAAAGCCTTACAAAAGAACATTGCAAGAGCCATATCATCAACAGTGGACTTAACGCACTCATCCACTCAGCACCAGGAGTCCACATCCGCATCTAGCCTTAAGGAAGGAAATCCCACTGCAATTCACTCAAATATTTGTGTCAGTGTATTGGAATTGGATATGAATGAGGTGATAAGCAAATACAAAAGTGATAGGGAGGTTGCGTTTGCTCACACCATCTCAGCAGACCTCAGCTGTCCAAGAAACATGAGTGCTGGTGTGGCTGTAACTTTTAGGAAAGCTTTTGGAAGACCTCGAGTCGAGGACTGCCTTAATAATTACCTGGCTTATCAGGGGACACTGGAAGGGGCTAGCATTTACAGTCTTATCACAAAACCTATTTATAAAGGCAAACCTACACTATTGGACTATGATTCTGCTTTTTCACATTTAACTCAGGATTTCAAAACAAAAGGATTTAAAAAATTAGTTTGCTCGGCTATGGGTTGCGTTAGGGACCAAATCACAATCAATCATTTTATTGAAAACCTATTTAAATTTCAAAAGGAAACACGAGCTACAATTGAAATAGTAACTTTCTATCAAAAATCCAAACGAATACTATGGAACGGTATGGATTACCGATACTTTGTGAAACGCCTCCGAAAGATAACTGAAGATCAAAATTTGCAACAAACTTCGCCTGTTTGTTCTCTGAACCTCTCAGCATTGTCTACTGCTACAGATCCAGTAATATCTGATGGAACGGGTATACCAGGGAACTTGACGCCTCTGGACCCAGCTAGACAACAATGCCCACCCACACTCCCACCTCGGTGCCTGCTACAACCGATGATGACAACAACCCAGAGTCCGACCAAGAGAAGTGAAGTGGTTAGTGAATATGAAGGTGCGGCGAGTAAGAGTGATTTGGTGAATGAGGAGTCAGATGTAATCTCATATAGCCCTAGGATAGATAATTCATTTTTTTTTAGAAAATCTAAATCATTGGCCACCACTGATTTAAACAATGTAAATAACTTCTCCACTCCACCAAAAAACAATAAAAATTCATGCAATAATAAACAATATACTATTAAGATATTTCATCAAAATATACAACATTTCGTATCTAAAAAAATAGCATTGGAAATTGTGCTTGATGAGGTGAAACCAGATTTAATTGTGCTGAGTGAGCACAAATTAAAAAATGATGAATTGAAATTTGTCACATTAAATGATTACTCTGTCATAACTAGTTATTGTCGCCAGTCAAGCGGAGGTGGAGGAGTTATGATTTTAAGTCATTTGACAGGACCATTACAAGTTAAAGAAATCATTATCCCTGAAATTAATAACTTATGTACAGAAAAAGAGTTTGAATGCTGTAGCGTTGCCTGCAGAGCTTATAAATTCTGTTTTGTTTTGATTGGTTTATACAGAACTCGAGGTACAAGGTATGATAATCTCTTTTTAAACAAACTAGATGTAGCGTTAAGATTGTTGAATACTAAGTATAAAAATGTGTTACTAGTGGGTGACATCAACATAGATGTTTTAAAAACTTATAAAAGAAATTATCTAACCTTTTGTAATATTTTAACTCAGCATAACATGAAGTACCTGGTAAATTTCCCAACCAGAGTCACATTAGAATCCGAAAGTGCTATAGATAACATGATAACTAATTTGCCTAATACCATATTATCAATAGAAGGATTAATAACTGAATTAAGTGACCATGATGCACAGCATTTGCAGATCAATTTTTCAGATAAAAAGAAAGCTGTGAATAATAAATGTATAACACAAACTTCTCGTAAATTCACTAAAGAAAATATAACCACTTTTAAAAATATGTTGGGCAATGAGAACTGGTTAGATGTATACAATGCTAATGTGGAGGCTAAATATGATGTTTTTCATAATATATTAATGTATTATTTTGACACATGTTTTCCAGTAGTTAAAAGTAGAGTAAACTTGACAAGTAAAAAGTGGATAACTTCAGATTTGATTAAGGAAAAGAATGAAATTTTAAGCTTAAGTAATACAGTTAGACTAACAAAAAGTAAAGTGCTTAAAAAAGTATTGAAACAAAAGAAAAAATGTCATAATAAGAAAATGTGTTCAACAAAAAGAGATTTTATTGAGAAATCTATAAAAAAATCTGATAATATTAGTAAATGTACCTGGAAAGTAATTAATAAGGAGATTAGGAATGATTGTTCTTTTGTGTATGATAATATTAAATTAGTTTGTAATGGTATTGAATATGTCAAACCAGAAACTGTATGTGAACTGTTTAATAACTACTTTGTTAATGCTGTTGATAATTTAGTATTACCTAACCTGTCACCAAACTGTGAAACTTTAAGAACTGAGGATAATAGCCATAGCAAAAAATTTTACACTAAACCAGTAACTGAAGATGACCTGATAAAAATTATTTCTTCACTACATAATAAATACTCAGTCGGTTTTGATGGAATACCAATGCCAGTTTTGAAACAAGCCCAAATTATTTTGTTGAAGCCTTTAGTTCATGTCATTAATTCTTCTCTTATTTCCGGAATATTCCCCGATAAACTAAAAATATCAAAAATTGTAACAGTTCATAAAAAAGGAATTAAAACAGATCCCGCAAATTATCGCCCTTTGTCTGTTCTGCCGGCCATATCTAAAATTTTTGAACGTGTTATGTACTTACAGTTAGCTAATTTCCTTGAAAGGAATAACTTTTTTGACAATGAACAACACGGGTTTAGGGTAGGTAGGTCTGTAATAACTGCAGGTATTGACTTTGTTGAAACCATAGTTGATGCTATTGATAGGGGAGATAGTGCTACTGGTATTTTCATGGATCTTACTAGAGCATTTGATAGCGTATCACATAAAATCTTACTAAAATCCTTAAAAAACCTTGGAATTGTGGGTGTTACATTAAATTGGTTTGAATCTTATGTTTCTAAAAGACAGCAGTATGTAGAATTAAGGTATGTAACAAAACAAAATAAAATTGCTCACACAAAATCTTCGCTAGTGACATTGAGGCATGGAGTGCCACAGGGATCAATTTTAGGACCTATTCTTTTCCTCTGTTACATGAAAGGTTTACCTTCCATTCTAACTACGAATCAGAGTCAAATGTGTCTCTATGCAGATGATTCCAACTTAATAGTTACAGGTAAAACAGTAGACGAGGTGGAAATATTAGCTAATAATGACCTCTGTTTAATTAATAATTATTTCACAAGTAAAAATTTGTTACTAAATTCTGATAAGACAAACACCATATCATTTCACACAATACAGAATAGAAAAAAAGCAAGTCCAAATATCATTATGAATAATCATAAAATATCTCAGTCCAAAGAAATTAAATTTTTGGGATTGGTATTGGATGAAAACCTAAATTGGAACAAACATGTAGCAATGCTGCATAAAAAAATTTCTTCTGGGTTATATGCTCTCACAGCTATGTCCAGATATTGCACAATAGAAACTCTGAAAATGATTTATTACGCACATGTACACTCACACATTTCTTTTGGCATTGTTTTGTATGGAGCAACCAGTAACAAAAATTTATCAAGTATTTTAAAATTACAAAAAAAAGCATTGAGAATAATTTTGAATTTGAAAAATAGGGATTCGGTAAAAGAATTTTTTTCAAGTTTGGGAATACTAACAATTTACAGTTTGTACATACTTGAGACAATCATGTTTGTAAGATGCAATGGTGACAGGTTACCTGGTTTAGGAACAAATCATAGTTACAATACACGAAATAAAAATCAGTTAGTCATCCAAAAACATTCTACAGAATTATATTTAAAAAAAACCAAGCTCAGCAGGAATAAAATTTATCAAATATGTCCCCAAAGACCTTCTTTTAATAAAAGACAATGCTAAGTTTAGGAGCCACTTAAAAAGTTATTTAACTGAAAAAGCACTATATTCGTTTAATGAGTTTACTGAGGTTAATTTTTAGTTATTTTATTGTTTATTGTAGTAGATTAAGATCTTCTACTGTATTATGACGCCATTCTACATTTGTATAACTTGTAAATGACAATTTGTACAAATTTTATGAATAAAGTGAATTTGAATTGAATTGAATTGAATAGAATACCCCCGTCGTAGCAGACCTGCGTATTAAGAGCGAATTTCTAAAAATTTTTTTTGTTTAATGGAAGTACATTTGATAACTTATGTTTAACGAAGTAGATTTTACAACAAGAAAAATAAATGGTAAAGCAAAACTATATAATTGATGGGTGATAGTGTATGTTTAATTTTTATCGTGAGCGAAGCCACGGGTTCTTCTAGTTTAATATACAGTAAGAAAATACTACATATTTATGTAGGCCTATATCAAATGACCGCCTCCAGCATTTTCTAAAATATGAAGTTTTACTCATTCGTGAACCTTAATATAGGGAACCTCGATATAAAAAATTCCTTTATATAACATTTTTAATCCCTTGGAATCCGTAAATAACAGTAAACAAGCTACAGAAAAAATATTATTGAGATTCATTTATTCATTATTTACGTTCATTGTATATTGTGGAGGATTTATATAAAAAACGATTTAACTTGTTTGTTCCTTCCCCAATAATTTTTTTAAGTAAAACGTCGTATATACTCCTATTTTATTAAAACAAAATTACTTCAATGCCACTTCTCTGCTTTCAGTATCATGAAAAGTTCGCAAGAGTCAGGTGTAGCAATTTCGGCCATCTCCCTCACCGCCTCTTTAGCTCAGTGGCAGAGCGCTGGTCTTGTAAACCAGCGGTCGTGAGTTCGATCCTCACAGGAGGCACCCATAATTTTTGCACGGAACAAATTACTTATCTTGAGCTTATCAATGTTTTCCCTGTCATACATTAGATACATTAGTTGAAATGGCGACCTACCCAGGCAGGTATTTTAAGCCAAGTATGAATGACAGATGAGTGAAGGATGATTGTTCTTAAATTATTGAGATTTTATAATTCTTCTATCACTACTTCAGTCTCTTCGATGATTAATTTAAATTATTTTATATTAAATGACAGGTAAACATATCATTAGCGCCAGAATTTTGCAATGTCGACTGTAGTAAATATATTATTCTATAAAAATTCGTGTATAGAATAACTCCACAGATCATCGATCGTAGTTTTAAGTAAATAAAAAGAAAAAAAACCTGCTCAATAGTTCTTTTACGGTAAAAGGGTTATTGATTTAAATAAAGGGCAGAAACCTTACTGGTACCACATGAGAATGGCACTGGTCATTTAATTAAAATGGGCCTGAGAATATAAATCCAAATTAAATAATGAATTATAAGTAAATAAATATTTACTTGAAAACGAAATAAATCAGAAATTCGATTATCGGTTTTCTCAATGCCTACCTTATAATCGTGAAAAAGCAGTTAAAATAGCTACTGTATTTGATCATTTATCCGACTACGAAACACGATCACGATATACGATAATTCATTCCGCAAACACTAATAACAACACGAAAGTAACATTCTACAAAAACTACAGTCTACTATGACGAAATACTGTTAACCAACTCGTACACTACTTACAAAACCCTAATCTACCGGCGAGCGACAGATAAGATAACACCTCGTCTGCAACGAGGTCACACCAGGCTGATGAACAAAATGGCGGCCGGTAATTGAGATTAGCGCGGGAGCGATAACTCGTTAACACTTTGGCGGGAAAAACCGCGCGTTCGATTAGCGGGAAATTGAGCGGGATAGAAAACCAGGCAAGGCGGTTGCAGCGAGCGGGCGATCAGAGATCAAATTAGGTAAAATCATCAACCGCCGGCAATATCCGGCGTTCATCTCCAGCGAGCTACTTCCGGTCGGCGAGTCGGAGTGTTTATTGAATCACGCGGCGTTCTAGATTATCTAATATTTATGCTTACGTCGCTTGTAAAACCAGGTAAGTTTGGGAAAAGGCAAGTAATATTACGCACTGGGTTGGTAAACGGCCGAAGTACTTCTAGAACATATAGTTTAGCAAACATAGATAGTATACTATCATAGGGAGGGGTATGAGAAATAAATCACCCCCTGAAATTCCTTAAATTATTTAAAAAGTATACGAACTGGACATTATATACTGTTATACATTTTTGATATTTACAAAATAAAATTAAATTGAAGGGGTCCCCCGTAAAACGTTCTAAGGGACAAAATTTCAAAATCAGAGATGTTCAGTGAAAAACGTTCTCTAGGACACGAGCTACACCGTGGTATATTTTGTTTTGAAGATATTTGTGTTGGCAGCCCTCATTTTGTCTGTCAAAGTAGGCGTGCTTCGCGGGACTTTAGGGACTTTCTGGGGAATAGGGGAATAACGTTCTAATCGCCGAAAGATAGACTCCCCGCCGGTTGTTGCGTTGTCACCCAGCGACCAAAATCACATGAATAAAAATCAAACACGTGGGATGAATATGGGAGTAGTCTACAAGGATAAATACAAGGATAGAACCAGGAAGGAATTTAGAAAATCTGGATTACCCTATATTTCAAAAACTAAGAAGCCAAGGTCTGGAAAATAGCCCCCAAAAGAAGTGAGCACAATAACGTTTTAAGCACCACATTTGGATAACTTTTAGCAAAATGACGTATCACGTTATATGTAACAACATTACGTTTTTGTATTTTTATATAAATAAAATTGTTTTATATGTAGTTTTCTTTTCATTTATGTTGATATTCCTACACTCCTTGATGTTTTCTTCCAAAGCAGAAGAAAAGTCCGCTAGAGAACGTTTCAAACGCCAGTCATTTAGAACGTTATAACCAAAAAAATGTAAAAAATGTTTTAAAATGCATAATGACAAGTAAAATTTAGTATAAGTCTTCATTTAGATTTTAAATAGGGTATTTACATGATTATAGGTTCACATGGTTGTTAGGTTACAGGGAATAAATTATACATGATTGTAGGTTCTAACCTTGAAAACCCGTAAATTTTAGAATTCAACTTTCAACGCTTGATTACTCGAAACAAGGTTTTTTTTTGTCGCTTGGAATGTGTTACGGGGACCCCTTCAATTGATTTATATTAGTTATGAAGATTAACCGATTTAAACCTCCTGCCTCAGGAGGGACGTTAAATTTGTACAAGCTTTTAAGTCGATATATCTCCCAGAAATAGTTTTATATGCTCGCCTGTGTACATCAGGTCACCCTCAACCTGCAATCGACTACTGTACATAAATTTGTTTTTCCTCCACCTACTATCTATAGTCGTCTTTTAGTCCCTGGAATAGAATACTAAAGCACTAGTTTATACTCCATGGGATTTACTTACTTATTTTTAGTCCCACGGGACTAAAAGTAATCTCATAAGAAATACATGGGAAGAAATCCGGCAACGCCGCGGTGGACAGTGAGAAAATATGGCAACACTGTCGATTTTAATTTGTTTCTCTATGTTGAAGAGAGTGTCACAGCATCCGAGCGTCCGTTTCCGTTGCCTACAGGACAGCGTATCCATTTTGAGTTTGCTGTAGTTTAGGCTATATTCCTGCATATTTGTGAACTAAGTATTTTTAAGAAAGGCCTAGTGTATTTTTAAAGAAGAGTGTGAATAAAATGGTTAAAATTAAAGCCTAAGTACCTTGCATTATTCATTTACATAGGCTATGTGATTGTAATGCAGTTTGTTGAAGCAAAGGATCATCTGAAGGTAAAGTTACAGTGTTATACCTAGTTATTGTTAATGGTGTAGGTGGGGGAAACATTTTGTGTGCATCACGGGACTATAAAGTACTTTTTCTCCCTCGGAAAATTGTCGCCCTCGGCTCCGCCATCGGGCGACAACAGTTTCCCTCAGGGAGAAAACGTTAAACTTTAGTCCCTAGATGCACAAATAACTATTGTTTTCAAATTTCTAACAATTTTTTAAGTGCTTTTAACGGACTGGAAATAATTGCTCTAAAGGAATAGGTAGTACGATAAATCATAAGGCATTTTTTCTTTCTTAAAGGAACACCATAATCCGGACGGGACAACTACAGCGTTATCACCACACTAATGCTATGAAGCGTTTTCACTTGTGTGACGTCACTGTGAAAAGTCGCGCCGGCGCGGTCGGCGGTAATTACGGCGGGAAAATCCAGCGCCTCCTTGGCTCAGTGGTTAGAGCACTGGTCTCGTAAACCAGGGGTCGTGAGTTCGAATCTCACAGGAGGCACTATTGTTTTGTTTATTAGCGTGTTAATCTTATCCCACTGATAATCCCTGCAAAGAAAAACCGCCCGGTCATTACTGAAGGCCCTAACATAGAATTTCTGTAAATATTTATCTTTTTTATAAAAAAAGTATTTTTTAAGTTTTAATAACTTGAATGAGAAAAATATAAACCTTTTTTAAATTGCGGGGAACCGCGCTTAAAATTTACACCGGTTTTACTGCGCCCCAAAAATAAGTGTGCTCTACATCAAATATTTTTTAGCTGTGATGAGAAGATGCTATGTGTTTTTCTTAACCCTTTAAGCCATAAACCATGAAAAACTAGTACACTCTAATAAGAGAATCTCTTTAAGCTAACAAAACGTTGAGATCATTAGAACGGTTCATCATTAACAGATAAAAAACTACATATCCACAACGCAATCCATAATACGTTTGCTTATGAACTTGCTTATGTATCAACTTCGAGTGGACTCAATAAATTACACGAATATTTGACGTCGAGGGGATGTTTACCTCAAAATGAATTTAAGTTGACTTTAAACTCACAATAATTAAACAATTTGATAGTTTTTTAGCCAGTGAAATTTTTAAAGGTTTCGTATAGCTTTCCATAAAGTTCTTGGGACGCTTGAAATTAGCAAAAGTTAATTTTAAATTTTGGAGCTTAATATTTCTTACGAGAATAACACCAAGCGCCAAGCACCAAGCGCCATGTAAATTATTCGGTAAAACGACAACGACTGTGCAATAAAACTGACAAGGGCTATCGGTTTACCTGGTTTGCAGGGCTACGACTACACGACTGTGGTGCAGCTGCGAGGGGACACCGTCGTGCTGTAGTCGTAGTCTGCACGGCTTGATTGGGGTAAACCTTGAGGTTAGGTTAGGTTAGGTAAAAAATAAATACAATAGTTTGATAGTATATAAATACTGTAGATATCACGGTGCTTTTGATTACGTACAATAGTAATGTGCAGTGACTTCTTTGTTTTCAGTGTAATGAATGAAATGAAATGAAATGAAAAATGACTTTATTTTCGAGGCGAAGTTAGGACTAGCAAGTCCTCTCTACCACTTAACGTCGGATAAAACTAAAAATAACATGGTTATGTAAAAACTAATAATGATAATAATAATAAAATAAGCATCGGCATATATTTCTTAAGCAAAAATTAATCAAATATGTAAACATTCACGCAACACACAAGTCGCCCTATATCCCGTCATGCCACCGCCAAAGGCCGTCCCACCACGCAGTAAAAGATCTTTAACTTCTGCCCCGAACCGAGCATGGCTCTCCTGAATTTTGAAGGATTACCTGTAATCAAATGAAGGTAAAAATGTTGAGAAAAGTATTATATAAGGGTAATTTCTTAGCAAGTATAAAAATCCGCTGTGTTAACGTAAATATAAGCATAAAATGACAATTTACACTTATGATGGCTTAAACAATTATGAGAAGTGATTTTAAAGGAGTAAATATTTTCTAACTATAAACTCAGTTATTGCATGGATAAATTTTATTCATGACAGCCTCGAAGGTAGCCGCGGGGGGATTAGCGGCTGGGGGCTCGGTGCAGACTACGTCTATACGACTGAGCCGCTAATCACATTCGGCACCGTCGTGCTGTCGTAGCCCTGCAGATCTGTTTATTGGCCCCCAGTGGGGTCAGGTCGCATTCAGTCGTATAGTCATACAACCAAATTAGGTTAAATTATTCTTATCCAAAAAATTAAGAGATTTCTGAACTCAGACAGTTAAAAGTTAAAAGGTAATTAATGTTATGACAACTATTCCAAACAACAACTTTTGTATTTCATTTTTGGTGGCTTTAGCTCATACAAGCTACTAGTTACTATATCTTATGGTGCTTGTTGTTTCTTTGTCAAACTCAACTACCCTTCCAAACTGTTCCTACTAGATTGATAGTTCAGTCGCTTTTTACTCCGGCCGAGAAGACGAGCCGGTGGTGGTCCAAGAGACAGACATTACCGATTTATCAACTTCTGTAAGTGATTGTTAAGGTTAACTAAACAATGCAATCATCCTACAAAAACCGACATAATGACATCTCATGACGTAATGACAGCCAACGCCAACATGAAAGGACATCGCCCTTCAATACAGCTGTTAATGTTGCGCCTTCATCTGCCCTGAAGCACAGAGAAGGTAGAGAGCCTCTACCTTCTCTGTGCCTGAAGGTAAATAGAAACGCTCAAATGTAACTGTAGATGCCACACCACATAAACAGGCGCTGCAATATAAAAAGAAGAGCGAGGGTCAGATAAACTAAACGACTTAAACTAATTAAACTTGATCTTTACATTTATATCGTCTGATAATTAAGAGTTTTATCATTGTATTAGATTGAGAAAATTCGTTTCAACTATCTAATTTGTAAGAAAACATATTTTGTTTGTCTTTAATACCAGTTATTTAATAAGCAAAGAGGAAGGACAATTTTGATTTCACAGAGACAAAAATACAACAAACCTTAGGACATTTTATGCAAATTACATGAATTAAAATGCCATAATTTTATGTTCTAAAACCTCACATCTCAGTAAGAAAATAAAAAGTTTTTGTATGAATGTGGCACGGTATGAAAAAAACAGACGATTTGTTTTGATTTCCTAATTATGCATAAAAATGCGTTGTAATTGATTGTTGATTGGTGATCTAATTTTTTATTACTAAAACATACGCTTGAAAATCGGTAAAATATACAAGTTGAGTTTTTAACAGTAATAAAATAAACGGCATCAGAAATCAGACACTTTCCTGCTTTCATAAGAAAAAAGTTATAATTCAATTTTTCAACCTGAATTTTTTTAGTAATTTAGGTGGCGTCATCTAATAAGGTACCCAAGGTTTGTTAACTACCAGATTTTAAACTAAATCGTAAATGTCGTTGTCGAGAATTTTTATATTTTTAATTCTGAAAATTGTTGGGGACTAAATTTCATGTTTTATTTTAAATATATGGCGTCATATGAATCGTTTATTTCCTCCATAAGAATATCAAGTGAAAATTGGGTGTATTGATATGACTTTAGATTTCTACTGTAGGAAGCCATGTGGCCAAGTTTTATCAAGATAAGTAAAACACAAAGATAATATGGAATTTATTACACAGGCATCACCAGGCATGCGGATAGGTACCAGCTACCACTTCACCACAGCGCACTCTATGAAAGAGCACCTTCCTACAACGGCAGAAAATTCTGCAACCTGCTCCCGGAAGAAATCAGAAGCCAAAGAGGGAAGAAACTAAAGACTGCCCTCACCAGCTCGCTAGCAGAGAACCCCTTCTACACCCTGGACCAGTTTTCTGCAGTGGAGAGATTCATTCCACAACCCAAATGAAGTTACTTAAATTGTACAATTTTGACGCCATAGCAAATCAATGTTTTGAGAATAAAGAGATCAAAAAAATTAATAATTCTTCATATTTCATAAAAATAACGTAGGAATGAGTATGAAGGTGGGGAATTTCAGACTAGACTAATATACAATAAATATAGGCCCTATCAAGGCTACACTACACTCTATCAACTAGATGAAGCCACATGCCGAGTGTTATTGATATATTGTGATGATCAATTTAAATAATTTCCCACTTAAATAACACTACCTGGTGGACCGAGCCTTGCTCGGTATTATTTCATGTTTACCAGTTTATCCAGTTACTATAAAATATTTCAATGTCATAAAATTGATAAAGAGAAACCTTTTTTATTGCTCCATGAACTCTTCATCCCACTTGCTGTATTTTCCCTTGTAGCTGTTATGATTACTTAATTTGTTTACACTTTCCTTGTTTATTTTCGTTGCTATCACGGCAACCCATAAGGCCAATGTTAAAATTTTACAACTTTAAAATTCGATTATTACGTTATTAGATTTTCTCTGGCCAAGTAATCTGCATAAAAGACGTTTTTGAGTCATAAATTACTTATTTCCAGACTTTGAAGGAAATCCTCGGAGCCGTTTTTGAGATCGTTGTGCAAGCAAGCATACATACAAGCATACAGGATAACACTGCTCGTATAAGAGTATAGGAGAATATAGGAATAGTGCACGTGCTTATCATGAACCTACAAAAGAATAGATTTTCTCCGCTTCCGGTCGAATTAAATCGAAATACTGGATTTTTAAAGCTAAATTAAAATAGTTGAAAGTAAATGTTGTTTAAAATTGTAATTTTAAGTAAAACAAAAAATATTTACAACTAACTATTAGAGTAATAAAGTGGAAGTTAGTCTTATGGTTAATAATGTGTAGGCCACATCCACTCGTGTTTGAATGATACTTTTTGCTGCACATCTAATGAAAGATTGAATATTAACAAAAATATGTGTTTGTTTATGTTGAGTGATGTTTTTAAACATCTGGATCAATGTATATATACTGAATTATACATAGAAAGGTTAACATTATAGCTATTACTTTTTCGGTTACGCTTTATTTAGAGACACCCAGGAACAAAATGAATTACATAGTAACAACGAGGAAGAGATAAAAAACAATGATATTGCAGAGAATATCAGTGAAATTCTTCTATAAATTGGTCAAAATCATGAGGAAGTCTTGGTTTCAAAACCTTCCATTATAAGGGGTGGTTACTCGACGTTGAAGACCACTGCTCCTAAAACGAGGCGTAAATTTGGAAGAAACTAGTAGTTTTCGTCCCAAAGGCTTTATTAGGACTAAGACCTAACTCACGTTGTAATTGTGTGTTGCGAACGTACCATGGACTGTTTGAATAAAATAGCGATTCTTAAAATTTTATTTTGGACAATATAAAAAAGATAATAAACAATACTTTTGCATACTAACAATTGCGTTTACGCAGTAAACATGTTATGAATTTTCGCAGGTAGGGTAATAAACACATAACAAAAAAGTGGATTCACAGTAGTGTAGCAATTTGTTAACACTTAAATCTATTAACCTGAAATTTGTAGTGTCATTTTATTTAGCATTTCGAGCACTAAGACGATGATATTTTAATCAAAATCGTTAAAGCGTTTTTTAAAAAATCTTGGAAAAAATAAAAAAGTAAGGAAGAAACTGAGAAAAAACTGAAGATACAGTATTTTGGTTTGGTACCTACACGTGAATGAATTACAATCAAACCATTGCATTGGTGTCGTTTCTAGCTATGTTTACATACACATACATTTGTAAATAAAAATGTCTATGTGCATGCGTTTATGTACATAGAGAAACAGAGAATTCTCTGTGTACATACATACATACGTACATACATACGTACGTACGGACGGGCATATTCAAAGTCAATGATATAACTCTGAAAATCACCTTTTTCGATTCAGGGATCTTGATTCAAATATTTCAAAAACAATTTTTAAAAGAATTATTTTCACTATCAACTAAAATTAATTTTTTTACGAAAACACAATACTCCATAATATGGAGAGAGTATTGTTTTCGTAGAGAGAGTATATCATATACCATGTAGAGGGGGAAAGAAAGCATAAAACAACGTTGCGAATTATTTCAGGTTTAACGCTGAAAATAAATATAAAATTGGTTTCAAATTTGGTAACGTGTAGGTTTTTAATGCACTAATATTCGTTGCATAAAAACTAAAAACTAAAATATAAGAAAAATTTAGATTTTTTAAACTATAGACTAGTTAAAAAAATTAGTCTATAGTTTAAATTAGTCTAATTAAAAATGTATAGACTAAAAAATGTAAGTAATAAAGAAATTGCGTTATTGAAAAAATAACGCAAATCAATTCTTAATGCTTAACTCCTGCATCCTCTAAAATTATAAATTCCCACAAACAAATTGTAACACATAGTTTAATAAACATTCACCATCTATTTGAACTGTACTGCTTACCGACGGTGGCGCAAGTAGTTACGCTATATCTCGCCAGACAGCAGGAGCAGCGCTCGGAGCGGGCCCTCCCGTTCCCGTCTCAGGAGTTGAATTAGTTTGCACAGAGGATGAAGTTTAGTTTAAAGTGGCATATTATATTAGACTGGACTTCTAAATTAGTATAATCGGTTCAATTTGCTTATAAAAAGGTTGGAAACCTCTAAAATGAATAAATGAAATACTGGTAATGCCAAAAACCAAAACCGTTAACTATTAATGAAATACCATTAATGAAATATCAATAAAATATTTTAAGAATGAACATTACCACACTAAAATAATTATTTTTCTAGGATTTAAAATACCAGTTGAAGTTAGAACCTTTTTATTTGTTTTAATAAGGAAATTTCAAATAAAAGACCACACAGAGAGGTTTTTTTTACAAAAGAAGATTTCTTTATTTACGGTTTAAAATTAATAGCTCATCAAATTTTAGCAAATCACCCAAAGAGTATAAATTTCATCTTCTCCTAATGGTGTTAATGGCGTTAAGTCAATGCATCATTCGAATTTATATGCATTATATCTTTTAACATGCACGATAGACCTCATAAAAATGCACCGATATTAACAAAATGTCGTCCCGACATCTTATGTGGCGCTCACTCGGACAAGTTCGAATACTAGTATTACAGCCCGACCGGATTAGCAGTAAACCTGCATACTCATATTATTCTTATATCAGGTATAAATGTTTGTTAAGAGGTTGAAACTCGCTGAGAATCAAGTCTGCTGCAACAGTTTATTTTGTTTTCAAACTTTAACTTACTATTTTTTTCTAATTTTAAATTAAATTTTTAATTCCTTGTTAGCCTAATTGCACTGTAGCAAATTAATTTTAATTGCCTATTAACAGAAGTGGTATAATTTGGTATAGTTTTCTAAATTAATTTCTTATCACTCTTATGAAAGAAGTTTTTTTCATGAGAAACAGAGCAGTTTTTAAACTAACTTTTAATTGCTCGAGAACAATGTGTTTGCCGTTTCATCTTAGCAATCCACAATACGTGAATTAAAAAAACAGCAAAAAGGACTCTAACGATTATTTTCACTCACGTACTGCTGATTCATTCGCGGACACAGGAAGACGAGAAATGACAGTTATCATATCCGGTCTAATCAGCTGTGAGGGGGCAATCGGTGATCAGCTGATCAACAATGATCAGCTGACTGTCTCTAACGAACATAACTGCAGTGACGCTCCGCTGAAGCTCTCGCTCTGACGAAGCCGAAATCGGAAATGATCCCGCAAACATTCTGGTCACTTCCTACTCAGAAGGCCGATCACGCGGTCTTTACGTAACAAAGAATTACGAGGCTGTTTTGTTGCGTTTACGTGTCAGATTTTAAAAGTCGATTCCCCTATTCATCAGAGGGGAGGATAAAAATATTTACCTCGACTAATTAGTTAAAATGCTGAATTAAGTTCCAAGAGAATATTAGTATGCATCAGCTTTGAATAAAGACGGTAATGTTGAAGTAAAAATGTTTAAATGACGCATCTTGCAAACAAACGAGTAGAAAAAAATATAGTAGAATATATCTAAACTAGAGCGTTATTTCAATACTTTCAGTGAATGAATAATTTAAAAAATCATTCAACAGAGATTGCAAAACATAGTTAGTGGTCATGATACATGAACGAGGCAGCCTTTTCTAGGAGTGATCATCAACTAGATTTTTATATTTATTTTAACGTATGACAACTGAACCTTTTTGAGTAAAAGTTAGGTCTCAAAATCCCATTTTTAGACATTTAATAAAATAAGTTCCTATAAAGTACTAATATGAGTCACGACTGAAGTTTCCTTAGTAATGCACTAATATACATGTCAGGCTGAATCATCATCGATCATTTTCAGGTGGTCTAAATCTCAAAAATTATCCCTTTAAAAGTATGACCAAATTAGTTATTAAAAACTATTTATGATTTCTATTTGAATGTAAGCAATGCCTGCAGAAATGAAACCGCTTCTCACGCACTGGGCCGCACGGCAGGCTGCGTGTTACCTGCGGCAGGCGCTACGGTAAAGCCACACCGACAGCGCATCACTGAGGGGGTGGTAGTATTAAAATTGATTGTTGACATATAGTTTTTTATTTTTAAGAAAATCTTTATTATACTGAATAATTTATATCTTAAAAATTCAGTGTATCAAATTTTCAACTCGAATAATTTTGGTTTTAAATAATAGTTTGCAATGTAATTCATCAGGTCGAAGAAGGAATTATTAGAGTATTCGCAAAAGTATTCTGATGAGTTATGCCATTTCATATCTGAAACAAGATCACTTTGAGTGGTTTGATTATGAGACCGGTTACGATCAACCATTGATCATTGGGTTAGCCTAAACAAAAGGTGTACATTTAGATAAACGACTTTATAACAAAAGAGTACTCGGCCGTTGTTAGTTGGTAGCGTACTCGGCCCCGGTTCTGTGCGGCAGCGTCGCAGGATCGAGACCCGATGATGCCGCATACTTTTAGCAGTACTGTTCATCCTTGTATAGCTGGCGCCAATTCTTGGGGTCCACGCCGTCCATAAGACTAATGTTAATTTTAGAATTGGGCTTATGGACGGCGTGGGCCCCAAGAATTGGCGCCAGGTATACTGTACCGGCTCACTCCTTGGATTTGCTTGATAACTCCCACGCACAGGCCTGAGCCCATGTGGGGTGGCAAATGCAAGGTAAAAAGAGGCCGCCACCATCTTAAAAAAAAAGTAATAAGAAGAAAGAGTAATGGAAAGTATATTGTGCTCCACAAGTGCCTTTAATAGCTCACTAAATAGTTATGTGAATCGGGGAATTTTTCTTTATGAAAAAATTAATAGATTGTGGATTAGATATTATTCTGCCAAAAAAAACATCATTCGTTGTAGGTTCAACTGGCTAGCCAATTTAGGTTAAACTTTATCCATTTTTGCAATTAGAAAAATGACGAATACAAGGAACAGTCGAAATAGCCTAATATCCGACATTATGAAAGGTAAACATAAGAGAGCACTATAGCACTATAGAATTTTAAGTCCGAGCTCTTAGCCTCTCATGTGGCATGAGGTAATTAAAACCCTTATCGCTCTCTGATAACCGTGGCGTATGAAGTTGGGCGGCCCATTTCACAATGCCGCGACCGCGCTTGCTCCCACCCTTTCACTCTGTTAATTGTTATGCAGCTTTAAATCAACCTCATACTCGCTCTCGCTAGATGTTCGGGAAATATAAACATACTTAATCTAATAGCCTCTTCCCACTCACTGCCGTCTGCTAAACCTGGATTTACCTGGCTGCCTGATTTGGTGACAGACCGTAGAAAATAACCGGTATCAGCAAACTGACACATACTTTTTCCCTTAAAGCCATTTAAAGCAAGAAAACCTACAATAAAATAGAACAAATTTACAATTATCTAACAAATACGTAACAAATTTTATCAAAATCGGTTAGTAATTAACGGATATATCGATTTTAAATATTTGCCAAAAGAATAACATTGGACAACGTACTTCGTTTACCGTCAAACTAAAGTATCAAATATCTCCGCAACCAGTTGACGTGGACTAATTATTCGAAATACTGGACTATTAATTTTTTCAAGCCAAATCCAATGGTTGCAAGCATACTTTGATTAATTGTTATAATTTTAAGTTAATTTGAAACATTTTAATTTCTTATCACTTAAATCCGCATAACTTCTGAACCTGAATTTCCAAAGACATGCGGGTGGTATAATTTTGTTTGTCAGATTAAGCACCAAAGACCGAGCAATTTTTTTTAATAGTTTTTGTCTTTTTCATGGGTATATATATATATATATATATATATATAACTTTAAAAATCAAATTGTCAAAAAAAATAAAAAAAACGTCTGGAGGTATTACAGTTGATACCTACCATTGGTGTCGTCTCTAGCTCTGTTTACATACATACACACATCCACACGGACAGACAGACATCACTCCGAAAACCACTTTTTTTGGTTTCTGGGAGAATTAAAAAGAATATTTCCACTAACAACTCAAATTCCAACAGTTTGATGGAAACAATACTTTCTTTTTATGTATAGGGGGAGAAAGTAAAAATTACTGTGAATCCCTACTTCCAGAATTGCAACTGAGAACGCTCATTTCTACCATGCCAGCCTTGTTTATAGGGTAAACAAATACTCCCATATAAATACAGGAGAAAGCATTACAACGCTATATAGCCTATTCATTCTGATCAGTTCTTACTTACCTTTAATATTTATGGGATTGTAGTTTCTATATATTGTATAAGCTATTGTAGTTTTATATATTATGTAAACCCATAATATGTAGTCCTTTAATAAAATTACGAGGATGATAGTATTCCTGATGTAAATAACAGGTAATAGCCAGTGATCAAATCAGTTGATCCAAAGTGATTAAACGTCAGGGACAAGTAGGCCTAATGATTTATTTAATTAGTATGTTGGTAAATCAAAGGATTATGAGGACACAAATAAATCATAAAGGTTTACTGACAATCAGGGCTTTGCACAGTCGGAGTATCTTTTGACGTGAATACAAGATTTATAATGACGAGAACTAGTCAGAGTACTGTATAAATAATTCCTTTTGAGTGTCACAACTTCTTACATACTATTTTGTTGTAAATTAATCAACTGTATTAAATTCACGTCAGATGACTTGGCCCATGAGACCAATGCTCATTTTAGCATGGGACTTACGGACTGCCTGGACAATGTATTTTGAAATGGACCGTGTTTACTTTGTGACGTGTTATTACTTAGTTATTATTAAATTATTTATTGTGGTTTACACGGATTTAGGCTATGTGTAGGCTACACAGTTAGCTAGGCGAAAATTATGTAATAATTAATAATAATGCTATTCTTAAATTTTAAAATAGAATAACTGAAAAACTGTTAGGCTTATTACTTATTACATTTAGCTGTTTTATTTGTGATTCATTTTCCAATGTCAAATCTTATGGGGAAATACCGACCATTAAAGGCAAGTATGGCTCTCCCCTTACGTCTGACTTTCAAACATTCTGTGTCTTCTAAAACTTGCTGACACTGCGAGCTGTTTCCAGCTTTAAAATCAAATTGGTAAAATCAATCAGTTTGTGATCCTTAGACTTGTACTTGTTAAAGGGTATACATGTATTCAATTTACAAACATATATTTAATATTTTTCATATTCACTTCACTATATTCACTTCATTCATGATAGTTATCAGATCTGATGACTCTGACTTTACACGGCGAAGTGTATTTGTTTACATGGTTGTACGCTAGGTACTTAGGCTACACGTTAGCTGGGTGTAAGTAATGATGTTAATAATTAATCATATAATACTATTTTTAGATTTCAAATAAAATTACAGAAAACTGCAATGTACTGTAATTATTGTAGGCCTAATAATTCCAATATATTTAATTATCTATCTAATTATTATAGGCCTGTTTTACTTGAACATTCTATTTAATGTTAAATCTTATGGGAAAATAGTGAACTTTAATGGCTTGGCTTTTACCTTAAGTCTAACCTACATTGAACTTTGTGACACCGAGCTCTTTCCAGCTTTAATATATATCCTATATAAAATACTCCATAAAGCATCGCATAATCGATCAGTTCCAAAACTCACTACCGGTCCAAAACTTATGAATTTTCGGGTTGTTTTACAACCGGTTAGGCGATATTGCCTTACATGCAACACAGGTGTAATTGTTTTTTTCTTTTTCAAAACTCTTTAGTTTCTCTACAAAAATCAATTTTAAAAGTGGCAACTGCAACAAAACTCTCAAATTCCAAGTACCTTACTAATGCATAACTCACTTTATGACACGTCACTGTATCTAAGCGCACTAATTCCTGTAAAGTCGTCAATGTCAATACCATAAAAAATACTGCAAAAAACTTCTTATTGATATTAGGAGGCTTAACATTGATCGTGATATATCATGCACTTACTTTAGAAAGAATATTGATATAATAATTTTGAAAACATTTTGGCATAGGCTACGAAAAACTGAATAACAAAAACTAAGAAAACACGACCTTTTCTGTGTTACCTCTAGCAAAATTCGTAATCCTATTCCAAAGCTCTCTGAGTCTTTATCCAACCAATATTTCCTTTAGTGCCAACAAAACTTATTTAAAATATAATATCATGTGTGACGTGTTTAGGTTGTTTAAGGCGATGTAGATGTATAATTTCAGTTATTGAGGGTATTTTGGTTTGGCAGTCACAAATTGTTAGTCCTCCTGTAATATTTCTTAAGAAGGAATTAGTGGGGTTTGGAACTAAATTTTGCACTGCATATTTGTATTCATATTTATATTTCAGGTTTTTAATCCACTTCTTCATAATACTTAACAGATTTGATGACTATTTAAATGGTCTAAAACTGGTCTAATCAAATGTGTTAAATAATTAACACATTTCACTTATTTTTATATGTCCTCACTCACTGAGGAAGCTTACCATTTAAACCATCAGCTTTCTTGATGCAGTTATTTTGTTCTGTTACAGGGTTAACTCCCAGGACTTCCAACTGTTACCCACACCGCATCACACTTGCTACCTGCTCTAGGAGGCTATCGTAATCTCTCTACAGGAGCATTTTAATGAATAACTTTGAAAATAAAACCATCAGGTGTTGTGTTAATTTACTTACCCTTTTATATTATACCTACATTTGATTCATGTAAAAGTAGAATCTTGACATGAAGACTCTCAAGGGGATAATGTAAATAATCTTGTTATCAAGGGACTCTTCTTATTGAAATTCGTTTTTTAAAGACTTTAAGTGTAATTACACTTTAAAGGAGACTTGAAAATTGCACTTCTTAACGAGATTTTTTTGTTATCGAGTGTCTATTGTGCATATTAATTAGGAAAACGATTGATATTGTTTTATGTCCATTAAAGGATTATTTTATAGTTGTAAATACAGTACGTTGTCCAAACGTTAAAAATGAATAAAACTTGGTCTGAATGGTTAAGATATACTGAATAATTGCCTTAAATGAAGCATTTTGTTCATCCACTCTGGCAGCAAACCTGCATACTCCACGAGGATGTCATTTTAATGGAGGATACAAAAACTGACATTGGTCCCTTATAATGGGATAAAGTTCCTGTATTTAAAAAAAACGCAGAGTTCCCAGGTCTGCTGCAACAGCAGCACATCTTGTCACCGTGATGTATTTTTCGTGTTGATAAAATAATGTATGACCCCTAATGACACGTATGATTTGGTTATAAATATATATTTTGCTACTTGCTTACATTAATTTGTTTACTAGTTCCAGTTTAACCGATTTGTAATTTAGTGATGTGTTATAAAAACAGTATTGCTGCAATATTTATATTTTGCTTAAGCATTGTAATTGTGGATTATACTATCTCAACTGTCACAAGTTCCTTTGATTAATATTGAAAATAATGTTATCTAAAAATGCACAAGATTAGAATGAAAAGAAGTTTTGGATCGATCAACGAATAAAAAAAAATTGGAAAATACCTAGAATGATTAATAATTAATATCAATAGTTATACATTGAATAATAAATGAATCAATTATTTGGAATTCAGCCTTAGTTAATCTGGACAATCGTACTCCAGGTTTTGCTTGAGCGATGTAATTGTGGTTATTACTAATTAATACTGTCGCCACAAAAATATAAAAACTAAAAATAAATACTTTTGCGTGCAGCAATTCCACATACTTAACCTAATGCTTTCATCTCTTTACTTATTTTACGATACCCACTTCATTTACCATTTACATCGTAGCTATATACGAATGTCAGTAGCAATGGACAACTGGTTTAAATTATTAGTAAACTCTCGCTTTTCTCAATGGAATATTTTTCATATAACCAACATTCAAAGAAATAACAAAAGGAAAAACAATAAAACTCAGGTAAAATTTTCATTCACATATTTTATCCATAAATACACAACTCTACGGTCTTAGTTTTAAATAATTTTGGTACATTACATGTACAATATAATGTTACAATAAATAAATAATGGAGTCAATGTAATACGGAACGAGTCACTATACTTTCACACGGCTTTAAATAATAAAATGTATACAGTTGTAGATATATACAGTAAACAGCCCAGTGGCGCTATGTTACAGGCCTTGCGGCTCGACAGGAACTAGATTTGGTCTGGCGACCTTAGCTTATAAACAACCATATACTAAGTCTTGCGACCGTTCACAGAAATTTCAAAATTGTACCCGAGAAAAATATATCACAATACAAAATAGAATGTCCACGAACAAAAGGAAATAATCTTACTCTATGGAATCGAATAATACGACTTAAGTAGCTCGTGTTAGAAATAACGGAACAGTTTAAAATAATGTGTATATTTATTGTAATACTGACAAATATATACTGTAATGGTAAAATAATAAAAGTACGAATAATAACGAAATATAATACTTCTATAAACATCTGAAATCAAACAATGGAAAGTGGCTTACAATGGATGTAGTCGATTGATTATGTACATAAATATACCAAATATACATAAGTTAGGCCACTTATAACCAAAAACGTTTCTGAAGAACTGATTGCTTTGTTCACGTGTATATTCTTAGAGGTTTTATTATGTTTAGCCATGATATTATTAAAATAAAATATGATTGAAAAATATTTTAAGAGATTTAGTTGGACGTAGCATTTTATTTACTAAACTTAAAATCCTATACTCTTAAAAGCATGACTAAAAATTGTACACACATATTTATGTTTTTAGAAATCAATCGAGTTCAATCCATTGTAAGTCACATGTTGCAACCGGTATACACACATTAACATGTACTGGGAAGGTAATCTTCTACAAAAGACATTACATATATAAATACAATATCTAGTTTACCCTGTGATATGCGTTCTACAAGATAATTTAAAAGATAAAATCGGGATCTATGGGAATCACATGTCGTTGGTGGAGGTAACTGCAAATAGAAAAATAATGAAGCTATTTCCGAGGGGTAATATGGCGGGGTCGCTATAAACAACTAGAAGAACACACAAAATAACACGAAAATAACCTAGCTTTATACAGGGTCTCCCGAGAGACCGACATCGAGGTATGTCCGATTTACATAATATTTGATATACACACATGTACACACGTAAATAATATAAGGGACTCGGCCCGCCTAAGCTAAGGAAATATACAAACAAACTCAGTGTCGAAAACAAAACAGATAAGTAACAAACATTTGGTTAAAGTACAGATTGTAAGCTACGAAGCAGCACCTAAACCCAAGCAGTCTTAAACATGGAATTATGGCGGTCGGCGGAATGTACGGAACGGCTCAGTTTAAGTACGAGTTACTCGAAACAGTTACGAGCGAGTGTGTGTTGAAATCTGCAAATCAATACGAATACCAAAACAATTAGTTATAATTGATTTAAAAAGGGAGGAGAAGGAGGAGGAGGGAACTGTTTAAAAATTCTTACCGAACGCAGTCGGCTTTAGGAATCTCGTAATTATTTAACATTGTGCTCGTATACCTAGCATCAAAACGAAACACTTCCCAAATGCATAAACAAACGAGACGATAATCTAAAAAACAACATTTTCCAAAAACACAAATACCGTTTAACAAAACTTTTCGTTCATTTAAAATTTTTCCAAATAAACCTAAAAAACTACAAAACAAACAGATCAAAAATGTTAAACGCTCAAAACAGATAACACTTATAATAGTTAAATGACGCGTCTGCGGCTAGCAGAATAACCATTCCTTTGGTATCGGTTGCTGACGGCGCCGGCGCATCTCCGAGTGTCCGTGTATCACAGGGGCTAGTAGATGCTCTGCAGGGGGAGATGATGGAACCCGCCCCAGGGGAAGAGTCATGTGGCGTCCTTGGAGGCGGAGGCGGAGGAGTCGCCGTCGTCCCGGCTCTCCAGGTCCTCCTCCATCCGCATCATCTGCAGCTTCATCTCGTCGTCCATCTTCAGGATGCCGCCGTGCAGCATGTGCGACTTGTTGTTCTGGTTCACCACGCACTTCCGCATGTGCTTCTCCAGCGTCGACGGCACGGAGAACGGCATCTCGCAGAAGCGGCAGCGGTAGACGTCCTTGCCGAGTCTCCCGTGCGTCTTCATGTGCCTGGTCAGCTTGGAGCTCTGCGCGCACGCGTAGGAGCACAGCTCGCACTTGTACGGCTTCTCGCCCGTGTGGGAGCGGCGGTGCACCGTCAGGTTGCTGCAGTTCTTGAACACCTTGCCGCAGAACTCGCACGTGTCGTTGCGCCGGTGGTCCGCCTTCTTCAGGTTCTGTCCGGGGAGAACGAGGTTCATGGCGGCGGCGGCGGCGGCCGCGGCCAGCGAGGGGGCGCTCGGCCCCGGCTTAGGTCCGTTTTTTAGAAGCATGTTCTCCGGCATCGACTTGGACCTCTGGTTGAGCATGTCGTCCGGGTTGCCCACCCCGAACATGTGTTCCCGGTGCGCCGCCATCGCCGGCAGCCAGAGCCCCGCGTACAGGTTCTCGTGCTCGGGGCCTCTTCCTAGGGCGTGGTGTTGGGTCTCGAACTCGAGCTTCATCCGCTTGCTGGAGCCGTCGAAAGGGTTTTCGAAAGGGGCGCCGGGACCGAAAAACCCCGGGGGGACTCTACCTAAATCCATCGGTGGTTGACCCGTTATTAAGTTTTTTGCGAATTCTTCTCGAAACCTCATAGCCGCAGATTTGTCTAAAAGTCCGTTTTCTAAATGCCTCAGCGAAGGAGGTGGTGGTTTACTGCCTCCGTTGTTGTTATCGGAAATAAGAAGCGATCTCTGGAGGATTTCTTCCTTCTTAGAAAAAGGCAGTGTGTGGGAGCCGACCGACTCCTGCAGGGCCTGCTTGTACGCCTCATTGTACTGTTGGATGTTGCTGAGCCCGAACTTGTCCATCAGCTCGCCCACGAGGGACCCCGACGTCGTCACCTTCTCCAAAGGGGTCGCGGTCGGGGTGGGTCGAGCTGAGGATTGGTTTTTCTCCCCGCTGTCTGGAGGAGTGGATGATGTTGATTTAGTGGTTAGATCTTCAGGCGCGTCACCGCCAAGGTCGTCGTCCTCGTCTCCTTCTTCGTCTTCCAACTCCATGTCTTCCTCCTCTTCTTCTTCCTCGTCCTCCTCGTCGTCCATCTCGTCATCGTCCTCGTCTTCGCACTCGTCGTCCAACGTTTCGACAGACCCTGCGTTCGAGATTTGGTCCGGTGCCGAGGAACTACCATTGGTAGCCGCCGCGCCCCCCTCGCCACCGGCCGCCCCGTTTCCCTGATTGGACCTTCGGTGTATCTTCATGTGCCGCTTCAGCTTGGAGCTCTGCGTGCACGCGTGGTTGCACACGGAGCATTTGTACGGCTTCTCGCCCGTGTGGGTGCGCCTGTGCACCAGCAGGTTGCTCTGGAAGCGGAACCTCTTCCCGCAGTACTCGCAGGCTCTCGTGCGGCCCTCGGGCTCGGCGGCGGCCGACTCCGTGTTCAGTGAGATCTCGGAGGGTTTGCTGGTGGGCGGGCTCGACGCCGACCGCGGAGTGGAGGTGAGCTCGGCCGAGGTGGTCGTCGGCGTCTCGGCCATCTGCGACTGCTTCTCGGGAGGAGTCGCCGATTCCCCTCTGGGGGGAGTGACGTTATTGTTGTTGCTCGTGTTGTTATTGTTGTTGTTATTGCTGGTGGACAGGGCCGGCCCGGAGGTGGGCGGGTTGCTGCCCGGACTAGTGAAGGGTGGCGACAGCTTCCTGGGAGAAGGAGAACTGCTTCCGTTGGCCGCGCCGGGGCTCGTCGTGCCCGCGAGCTGCCGTAGCCTCTGGGAGTAGAAGTCCAGCTGGGGCTCGAGGGAGAGCGGTAGCGAGGGAGGGGGCGGGGGGATGACGGACCGAGCGGTCGACGACGGAGGGACGATGGGAGGTCGGTCCCCGGGGGGAGGGAAGGGCGAGTGGGGCGGAGGCACCCCGCCGGCGGCCGCGACGGCGGCGGCGGCCGTGGCCAGACCCAGGGCGTGGTGCTGGTTCAACCTGATCTGCTCGGAGACCAACCGCTCCATGCGGAAGTGGTCGGGGTGACTAGAGGGTCTCGCGAACAGCGGGTTCTGGCCGAGGTGGCTCGATAGCGCGGTGGACGCGGAGGTCGGCGGGAACGTCGGGTGTCTGGAAGGGTCGCCAAGCGGCATTCTCAGCAGGCCTCCCACGCCGAAGGGGTGCAGGGGGTGATGCGGGTCTACCAGGGGTGACGTGGGAGGCAGTCCCAGCCTGGGGGGAAGGCCCAGGGAGGGGGTGGTAGGCCCGCCGTTCCCGTTTCCCGACCCGCTGGAGCAGGAGGACGCGGAACAGCTGCTGTAGGAGCCGCTGGAGTGGTTGGCCTTGGCGCCGCCGGGGGACGACGCCGTGGAGGCCGACTCGACGTACAGGCGGATGCCGTGGGTCGTCTGCACGTGCTGCACCAGGCGCCAGGCGGAGTGCAGGCGCAGCTTGCAGGTGGAACACACGTAGTTGGTGGGCTCTGCAACAGGACACAGCCACGTTAGATACGAGCGGTACAGCGACTGGTCAATGCAAAGACATTGAGAAGCAATGTTCTAATGGGAGATGCCATGTTAAAATTATATTTTATCTCAATTAGAAAGTTCTAATGAGTGTTCTTCTTCATAAATTCCTATCAAACTCAGAAACATTTAAATAGTTCATCAAAGTGTTGTGGGTTTCCAACATGAAGGAAAATAAATAAATATCGGTTTTTTTCATTTTTTTACGCATCGAATGTATTTTTTTCACTGATAAATGCAGTCTTGACCATTGGTCAGTCACTAAATAAGAAGAAATCACAAATACCATATTTCCAAACTTTTATAGTCGTGTGATATTATTGCGTCCTTTAGCTACATAAAATAATTCAATTTCATTAACAAAAGATAGTAAACAAAACTATTTCACCAAATCCTGAATATTTTTTTTCTCGAATAAAAACCTCGATTCGCGACGGGAGAAGACTCGGAGCGGTCGATGGCGCAGACAATGGCGAGGATGTTCGCTGGCTGACTCCAAACAGGCATAACGAGTCCGGCAGAAATAATGGCGGGAAAAGTTGGGCGCGTATAATGACGTTTAGAAAATAATTGGGGCCTCAGTTGACCAAACTTCGGCGCGGTTAACAAGCTGGTGTTTGAAAACTAGATCGCAGTTTCGGGATATCGGGCAACGAAAAACAACGATCGGTGAATTCGAGTAGTTGCAGTTGAAAACAGATACGGTGTAATGTTGACGAAAATAGGGCTTGCCTCGTGTTCCTCTGGTAAACTTTTGGTGCGATCTAGATTTTTTCGATCGCATGAGTGGAACTGAATTGTGAACTCGGTGTTTCATGCAGTTGATTTAAAAAGTAAAAAGTTATGGGTTGGGAAAAAATGCTTGATTGAACAGTTCGATGTTTGGAAACCGACAATGGTTTACAGGTCAAACAGAATGGCAAATAAGTTTAAACGAGAACGGCTAAACGCAACGGCACAATAGAATCAAAACCAGGGAATGTTTTTTTATCACTAGCGAACCAACACCAATTAGGGTGTGGATTCAATCGGGGTTTACAGAGCTGGCGAAATATAAATAAAATTAGAAATTAAAACATATTTAGTAAACCATTTTTACACTTTTTGTGCAAATGAAGTAGCTACAAATTGTGAGTATGCAAGTGTTGTTAGGGGAGGGAAAAGTAGTTTGTTTTTTCCTTTTTGCAAGACGCAAGACACAGACCATGTGTGGCTAACCATTAAGTTTCAGCCCCCTTGTTGAATTTCCATCTTTTATTATTTCAATATCCTTAGCGCCGCGGGCTGGAAAATGATCATCATTCTACTTCCACTCTTCTGACTTCAATAAAGCTGATTCTTTTTTCGTTAGTGAAAATTATATTATTATTTTTTATCTTGTCAACAAAATAGTGGACTTGACAGAAAATTCACTTACAGAAAAATGTAAACTTTGTAGAATAATGTGGTATTAATATTTCGGCCAGTTAATAATATAGTGACTGCCTATGGACCTTGATATGGTTAGTTTGATTTTGATCACATTATTAATTAACACTCGAAAATAGCTCACTCGAAATTCTGTTAATATTTTCTTTTACTTCGTTTGTATATGTAATTACAGAACTTTTTTCTCCTATAATTATGGAACGTGTTGTAAACAATATATTTATTGTATGGCTTAAAGTAAGCAAGTAATATTAAATTTTTCCCCAGAGATGTTACTTTAAAAAGTGCAATTCATATAGCTTTAAACCTTTTAGTGAAGCCTCTGACTTTAAAACCATCATTTCATAAACAAAAGCATATAAACGGTCAGGACTACCTTTATGGTTATAACCATAACGCGAAATTAATTCACTACAAAGAATCCCGTAATTTTGTAAGAACGAAAAGAACAAAGCAAACTATGCGCCGGGTAAGGGCCCTTAATTCCAATTTACCTTCACGCTCTTGCCCCATTACCGTACTATAATTCGCCCCGCATAAACAGTTTTACACCCACATTAATGTCCAACTGTAATTAAAAACCTCCCGCATTACGCTTCCGCGAGAGTCTGCTAAATTAAGAATCCGCAAATACGCGGTTATTGGCGGACGTGTAAACCCGGCACAGGCGGTGGACGATGCGCAAGTGGAATACAGAATAGGTGGACATTGAAATAACCCCCCCCCCCCACCGCACGCGGCACCGTGTAACATGTGTATTACACATTCACAGTTTAATAAATTATTTTATGCCGGGGGGATATTGAAACCGTAATGTGCCGCTGGGAGTGTCGCTGATGCGGTCAGAGTTGTCGTTTGTAAACAGCCGATGTGATAAATTTCAGTCGTTTTTTAAATGTGAGTTATTCATGCAACATTGAGTAAACGTGATATATTAATGTAATTAATTACTTTATGTTCTTAAATATCGCAGTATCATTTTAATTTTAAAGATTTTTATAAATTCATTAAAAACCTTTCACTAGCCATTAGATAGTCGGTCTGATATATTTTTAAGTCAAAAACAACTAATTCTTTTTTAATATATTTTTTACATTTGATCAATAACGAAATTTATAAATAAATAAGAAGTTATAAGGTCTAAAAATATTATAAAGGCATTACTTTAATTTTTACTCATATTCATAAAATTCCAACAGTCAATCAAAATCAAACCAAACTCTAGAAATAATCATATAAAATCCTGAAACAGAGCGAGGAAAAGCGATTTTGTCATGTTTCGGCCGGAAAGAAAAGCGTTTTAGGAAATAACGCGTAACGGTAAGTTATCGTGGACGGGTCTTTATGCGTAGACGTTCTAAATAAGAAGATATGCAGAGAAGATCCCCAAGGAGCGCGTAATGGATTGAGCGGGATTAGAGGAGAAGAAGAAGAAGGCGGCATCGCCGAAACTCGCGACTTCCGTTTCCTCACCCTGTCAAGGGGGGGAGGGGGGTAGGTGCTTGAGTCCGTATCCGGCCACCCTCCCCCCGAGTCCGAGACTCTTTATCATACTCGGCATCGCTCAACCTGATATCCCAGTGTGAAACTCCGTCATCTCACTCTCGGGGATTTTATAGGGAGAATGAAGGGGTGGGATAAAAATAATGGGATAATATTAAATTGTATTATTACTGGTTTTGTAAATTTGCTTTGAGTCACAATAATTACTAGAATTAAAAAATAGTTTATCGATGAAGTGATATAACAGATTATGCTAAAGTGAATTTTGTAAAGAGTGCATGTTGATTATAATTTTAGAGATAATTTTTATATACAGTAGAACCTCGATAAGAAGACCCCCGATAACACAAAAACCTTGATAAAACTACACTTAAGTCTCCTTGATACTGTAATGACACTGAATGTCTTGTTAACACGAACCTCGATAAGAAGACTCCCTTGATAACGAGACTTTTTCCAGAATCCCCTTGAGAGTCTTCTTATCAAGGTTCTACTGTAATAATTTAAACACATATTGAATACCATTTAGAATAAAAATTACGAGGCAAAATCCTACCAGCAATCCAGTAACCTAAACTCTCCACTAAACAACCCAGTTTAAGCGTGGGAGGAAAACTCAACCGACCCCCATCTCGTTTACAAGACAAATAACAAAATTAGTCCGGTCTTTAGTCTTCCCGTGATTTCGCAACGAAACAAGGACCAGCATTTAAACGTTATTACCGCCTAACCGTGCGGACCGGCTCATTTCGGCCGCTCACGGATTCACGACGGTTTTGGCGGTGGTGACACCCGGCGCGCCGGCGGGGGGGGGCGGTTTTGGACACAATTCGAGGGCGGTAAGTGGATAATTTGAGGCCGCAAAAATGAGAATCGTGCCCGCCGAGATGAGCGGTGAGCGATGAGCGACACTTTCTAGGTAATGGCGGTCTTTGGTAACCGATCCGCGGCTACTGGGACTGGGGACAGTGGCGCAACGATGACCACAGTTGGATAACGGGGATTTGGAAACCGGGGAAACAAGCGGAGAGCCGCTCAGGTTGAAGTTTAAAGTAATGCACTTGTTTTCCAAAATAGATAATCATACTAGTAATAATATTATGAATCTAAATGTTTGTGAGTTTTGTGTTTGAAGTTCTATCACGCCTAACCAGCTGAATCAGTTTACCAGATTTTTGGTTGGGATGTAGCCAAATATGTGGAGTATAATCCAGGTTATTTTTTTATTTTATGAATATATTGAAAATTTGATTTGTTTGTTTCTTAAGCTTCAAGATAGTGATTATTACCTCATTATAATATTGAACTATAATATTGAACGTGAGCGGAGGCACGGGTAACTTCTAGCTAGTTTTTATTAAAAACACGAATATTTAGGCACATTACGTTAAGTTTACGCATTAACAAAATCTTAAGAGCTTTAGGGTCCCAGAATCTTTTTTATAAACCCTTGTTGCCGTGATAAGTCAAACATTAAGGTACTTGAAATCAATTTAAAATCAACTAAAACACAAAGATGTTCTTTAGTGGTTTAAAATAATTCTAAAAAATGTAATATTACTTTACACATTATTACTAAAAATACTTTAAATTATAACTCTAAATTACTAAATTGTACGGTATAGTTAATAGCATCTTACTATCCTGTAAAACTAGTAGCATCGGGCAGCGGCTGGTCTTTTAAAGGGGTAGAGGTATGCAATATAGATACCGTATCCATATTGCGTTCTTTACAAAGAAGGCGTTTTCATTCTGTTATTAATAACAGCTTTGTTTATTCTAATAAAATAATAATTTTTATTATTTCTTATGGATTAGCAAAACTGTCCTTGATTTTAGTTTTTTTTTCATCTCGTGCGAACAAATCACAATTTTTTTTAACACTTCTTAGTTTCTCAATAATTGTAATATTTTAACTCTGAACAAAGCATCTCTCTTTCAGGACGAAAAAACTATCCTGTTACGAAAATAACGTTAACCTATTACCCTAACCAGTGAATAAATCGGTTCAAAATCGTCACTCAAACAATGGTAAAAACGGAAACAATCCGCAAATCCCTCGATGACGAGCGATACCGTTGGGGATCAAACGGCATTTAATTACAACATAGAAATCGGAGTGAAACCCCCAAACAGAAAGGCGGGAGGCAAAACACACGGACTACAAAAAGCGGAACAATCGGCAGGAAACAATTGAAATCCGTAAAGCCGATGAAGCACGGCGCCCCGTCAAGCGGCGCGGATGAGGCTTCGGCTATTTTCGGCTATTTTCGCCTCTTGTCCACCACTTAGTATTATTGTGGTGACCTTTGTTTTGCTCTATTGTCGAGCGACAAAAGGGCTTTAAATATGTAAAAGCCGGATTCCCGCTTCCTGTCCAAATAAGCGGCCGCAGTGTTGGCAGACAGGATTTGGCATTTTACCCGCCAACTCCATTAAAAATCCCCGCTTTACCCGGTTTTTCGGCAATAATCCCCGCAAAAACCCCACAAGTACCAAAATCGGGTTATTACTCGATAAAACACCTAATAACGTTTAAAACACCCAAAATCGGGTAGTTTCCTAAAATTACTAGGTAAAGAGGGAAATCTTACATCAATAAACTGCACACTACTGATGTATATACCAAAATATGTCTATTTACTTCGAGTATTGTTCTAAAAAACATGATTACATTTTTTTCTCATAAATATTGGATATTTGCAAAGCAAATCATGATTCAAAAATCCCCGGCGTTAGTATTTGTTTTATGTATTTAGGATGCCGGGTAAATCCCCGAAGCTGAAGTCTAAAATCCCGGGTTTTATCCGGTTTTTCTTAATTCTCTCAAAATCCCCGAACGGCCTTCAAAATACCCGAAAGCCAGGCAAATATCCGGTTTCTGGTAACACTGAAACCAATAAAACCATAACAATACTTATTGCCTCAAAAAATCTAGATTTAAAAAAATATTTGTAGCTTATCCAAAATACTCTGTTTTACCCGTATTTTCTAATATTGAGGTTGTCGAGTAAATCCCCGTAGCCTGAGTCCAAAATACGGTTTTACCCGGTGTTTCGTTTAATCCCCGCCAAATCCCCGCACGGCCTCCAAAATACCCGAAAACCTGGTAAATACCCGGTTTTGGCAACACTGGGCCGCAGCCTCGTTCCGTGTGTGCAGCGGCGAAGATGCATTTCGCGGCCGCGATGGCACCGTCTGATCCCGGTTTCGGCGATATTTCGGGCGCATTTGTGTAACAACTGGGTTGTGCAATGTATGACTCGCCTTGGATTGGGGACGTGCACTCACAATAAGAGTGTTTATGCGGTTTGAAAATTGGGAATTAGACTTGCATGAGGGGCGAGGTTCAATGTCTACGATTGTTTCGGTGTTTAGATGTTTTGGCATTTTTTATCTGAGTAGAACGTTGTTTGTATCAAAATGTCATGGGTAATATTATAATTTAGTAACATTGTATCCACAGTAAGTTAATCATGTGTATACATTTACTACCACCATTTAGGAGAGGTTCCGCTTCTATATTACTCGACTTACTCGAATTTGATCACTTGGAATAAATCTTTAGGTTAATCCAGTAAAATCCGCAAAATCGACACGCAAATAGCTTATAACAAAATACACTGCGCAAAATAATTATTCTTTGTTGAAATATGGCTTGCCAATAAATAAAATATTTTCTCACCATTTTATTCAGGGCACTATAAACATTTGATGTACCTCAAAAAATAAGAAACGGCAAATTATTTTACAAGAAGGCGGCCATTTCAATGTTCTAGAAGACAATTTTATTCTTGAATGTTTGGGTTATTATATGTTAAGCCAAAAATATGGGCTTTTATAAAACATAACTCCCACTAAAAATTTTTAAAACGAATTCACTTCCGCAACCGCATTAAAAACCGCCAGACCAGGCAGAAGTAGCCACATCTCTATTGTTATTGAAATAAGTCAATTATGGCGGAAGGGGCTGCGAGATCTGGGCCCACTTTTACGATGTCAACCCGAAAATTAAGATAAGCCACGGCTAGTGGCGCCTCAAAGAATGGAAATTTGCATGAGAAACCCCGGCGGGAAAGAGATTCGATGTAGGAGGTTATTTACGGGGCTTATCTCCGCCTTATGATAAGAGCGGCCGGACCGCCTCGCGCCGCGCCGCCGGTCTTACGTAGGTAGTCTCGAGTGCGGATTATGATTATGGTGATGCTTTTATTTTGTTGTTTATGTTTGAGTTGGATATTCAATTTGATGGCGCTTCAATGGTAACGGTAATGTCATTTTGTATTTTTTAGCTAGTTAATCCATAGTTTAGTTTTTTATCTTAAGGATTTGTTTTAAAGTATTATTTTAATAAACGCAATAATTTTTGGTATGATAAGAATTTAGATATCTTTAACTTTGCTTTTGTCATTTCAATATGATCAATTTTAATTATTTTAACAAAACGTCTTTACGTTAAACTTGTATTAAATATGTTTCCATTAGGGACAAATGAAATTTGTTTAAGTCTTTTATTGCATTTTTTTCAAATTATAGAAGGAAATTAATAATCGTGTGAATTTATTGCAGTTATTAATATTTAAAGATAGTTGATTTCTTCTTGGAGGGGGCAATACTACTCAATCGTTTTTATCCTAGATTTATCTACGCTTTTGTCTCTTCAGCGATTGAATGGACTTCCGGCAGCTTAAGGACTAAATCTCATTCACATTTACCATAACTTAGCAAAATTATCTCCATTATTCTAAAGTATACGCTCTACCATTAGCAATATTATTATGTATCCATACCACTTTTCAATCATAATAATAATTTAAAAATGCGTCCCCTAAAATTTTCAACATATTAGAGATAGTTGTGTCTAGTGACGTACGTCTACGACTGTCGGATGCGGTAAGTGATGTGCGATCAGCAGACAATGGCAGATGGCTGGGTGATTTACCGCGAGTGCCGGGGGACGGAAGCCGAGGAGCTCCGCCCACCGCGCCCTGGGCATCTCCTGGGCCGGCGATGTAGGTCAGAGGCCGGCTCTGGTCCGGGGATCAAAGGTCTTGGAGGAATAGTTCACAAACTTGAATGCTGGTCCGGGAATCTTAGTTCTTGGAGGAATTTTCTATAAACTTGGATACTGATCTAACAATGGTTCTAGGAGGAATTGTCTAGAAACGTGATTACTGGTCCAATAATTAAGGTTCTTGGAGGAATTAACTTCCAACTAAAGGAGCCAGAAACTTGGCTACTGGTCCGAGGATAACGATTCTTGGAGGAATTGTGTAGTAACTTGGTTACTGGTACGAGAATTATGGTTCCTGGAGGAATTGTGCAGAAACTTGGCGACTAGTCCGAGGACTGAGGTTCTTGGAGGAATTACCTAGAAACTTGGCTTCTGGTCCGAGAATTATGGTTCTTGGAGGAATTGTATAGTAACTTGGCTACTGGTCCGAGAATTATGGTTCTTGGAGGAATTGTCTAGAAACTTGGCTACTGGTCCAACAATTAATTGCGATTCTTGGAGGATCTGAAAACTTGGCTACTGGTCCGAAAATCATGATTCTTGGACGAATTTTCCAGACACTTGGATAATGACGAGGATCATGGTTCTTGGAGGATTTATCAAGAAACTGGTCCGAAGATTATTGTTCTTGGAGGAATTATCGAGAAACCTGGATACTGACGAGGATCTTAGAGGAATTGTTGAGAAACTTGGCTACTGGTCCGATAATCATGGTTCTAGGAGGAATTGTCAAGAAACTAGGCTGCTGGTCCAAGAATCATCGTTCTTGGAGGAATTAGGAATTGTCTAGAAAATTGGCTACTGGTCCGAGATTTATGGTTCTTTGGGGAATTGTCTGGAAGCTTGGATAGCAGTCCAACAATTGGTTCTTGAAAAGAAGATTGACCACCAAGACGGAGAGGGTCAAAGGCGAAGCGGATGAAGTATTGCTTTTCCACCTGCTACCACTGAAAACTAACTTTAAATTTGTGATTGTGATACTCTTTAATGGTTTTTGGAGTTCTTTGCTAATTTAATAATAAAAGAGTTGTGAAATTTAAAGAAAGAACAATTCAATATTGCAGAGTTTTACCAAACCTAATTTTTCGTTTTAAAAATTGTACTGTATTCTTAGCAGTTTTTTTCATCAGAAAGAGAAAGAAGTAAGAATATCGTGTTAGATAAATAGTGGATACAAAAAATTGGCTACTACTAGAGGGTTGATTAACAAAATAAGAAAATTCTAAAACAATATCGCAACAACAGATCCCACTATACCACTACACAAATTTAAAAACCGGCTTGTGTTTTAAAACAAGGGACATTTAAAACAAAATCCACCCCCATCCCCTCCTCAATTAACTGTATTAACTTGAACAGCCCTGGGAAACCACCACTTCTGTAACGGCAGCGGCTCAGCCAACCCATCATCTACCCCCTTGGCTGTCACTCACGCCGTATGTCAATTGTTTACGCTCTGGCTGTTTATATCGATACGGTTAGTCTGTTGTTTTTAAGAGCCCTCACCGACCCCGGCACAGCTTTGTTCGGTAGTTAGTGTTTGCGTTACAGAGCCAGTGTAAGTGGTCGTTTTTGTGATTAGGAACAGCCGGTCACTTGGGGGTATAAAGGTCATTTTGAAACGTCATGTGATATTGTGCTAAGATTATGTTGGCGTTCGTCATATTTGTATTGTATGGGGTTGTATACGGTCTGTCAATCATCCGTAAGCGGTTTTTAAAAGTGGTTAATAAAAGTTAAAAGCAGTTGGTTTGGATGAACGGTTGGTAACGAATTTTTACAACGTTTGACCAGTATTCTTTCTTGTTGTCATTTAATACATGCAGATAATTTCTTTCCAGAGTTTTTTTACTTTCAAATTCATGATTTTAGCTGCACATATGATTGTAAGACTATATTACTTACGTCTAAAACAGCTCAATAATTTTCTCATTCAGTTAAATCATGTTTCAATGGGAACACATCATCTTCAGCTGGTACTATCCATGAAGTTTATTTACCATAATAATCATTTACCATAACAAACCAAATCAGAAACATGTTCTGACTGAATGAGAAAATTATTAAGCTGTTTTAGACGTAAGTAATATAGTCTTATTTACTAATTATTTTGTTGGAGGTTTTTATAAAAAAAATTGATGGATATATGTTTTTAATCGGTTTCTCTGACTGACTTCGTCTTATTTTGTATAACCTGGTACAGGTTCTTAACTCATCACTTTCTTATTTCGTTCATTCAGGAAGCTCGAAACTACAAAATTCATCGAAGTGCAAGATCGTTTTGAATTATTAAATAATATCTTTAGCATATACTGGCAGGTATTCATAATATTCAACATATTCCCTGAATATGGAATGGTATTATTCAGTTTGCTAAGTCTTCATTTTTCTCACTGTTTCGTTCATTCCGCACCCTTATATTATACACCCTTATATTTTTACATACAGGCCTCCTCTACCATAATGAATATCGAAAGCGTTATCATAGTTCCATCTAACCAATAAATAATGCGACATCAACCACACGACCAGCTCGCGTCCCTGCGGGCGGACTTTCTCGGGTCACCAGCGACGCCGACGCCGCGCGGCGGAATCCTTCACACCCCGAGGCGCAGAGGATGACGGTAACTTATGTAAATCGCGGACATTCGGCCGACCCGCAGCCGCTAACCCTTTGTCCCAGTCCGCGCGGGAGGGAGGTGCGCGGTCATTGTTTCTGAATTTCCCCGCAGTCGAGTGGGTGCGCTGTCTTCGCCATGAATTATTAATGTGGACAGATGCGTGCCTCCAATTAGACGTGATTAAGTTATAAAAACCGTAAAAATTACGAGTTCATGAGGAGGACGGAAATCGGCGATGAATAGAAAGCCCCCTGAGTTGAGTTGGGTGTATTTTTTACGGTGGGAGGTGTAGATTTTCGATAAAAAGAAACGGGTTTTGAAAGAATAGTTGGGAGAAGAAGAGAGGTAAAGACTGCTAGGAATGCGGTTACTTGGATTTAAAGGATTGCACCGCTCGACAGTTATAGACTGTTACATTTACTACCGGACGTTAGATACAGTTGAAAAAACAGGCAGATATCCTTTCTTTATTATAATAAACACTTAAATGTAAATATTATATACGTTTTAAATAGCTAATAAATAGTTTCAAGACATTTAAATTGAATGTTAAGTTTTTGTATGAGAGGAAACAAAAACAGTATAGTATGACAGTGCTTGAACAAATAACACAAAGTACGGGGTGAGGTCCGCAGAGTGTCACTTGTCTTGAAATTCACTTGACAAGTTTCTAATATTGTGTTGAAATTACTAATCAGACACAAAACTTGTGCCCGACTCGGCTCCGATATAAGTAACAAGTTGCAATGGCATCAGTCAAGGCGGCAATATTGTTACTAACAACAAGAACCAAGTAACAAGGGTCTAGTCTCCATCGAGCTGTGTTCTATGACGGTTGGCGCGACCACAGCCTGTAGAAACTAATATCATTCAACTGGCCCTTTTTGATAAATTGTTTATTTTTACGTAATTTACTTAAGAGCTTTACAAAATTCAAGAAATTGAAACTTTATAACTATTAATTGCAGTGATAATAGTCTACTTGATGTTGGGATAGTTTTATTTTATTATCTGTCAACTATTCTGTATAAATTTTGGTATGGACACTGAATTGAAGATGATGACCTACACTCTTAATGAACAACGTTTGTATGCTTGTATGATTGCACAATATCTTAAAAAAGCTCCAATGATTGCATCAAATGTTGAGAGAAATAACTTATTTCTGGCTTAGAAATAAAGGCTCTACAGTTTACATGGCTAGAAAAAATCGAATTGTAAAACATATGTATAAATTTCAAAGTTAAAAAATTAAAACCGGCTCTTAACGAGGGTTGCCACGACCTAACAAAATAAACAAATAAAACGTGAACAAATAAGTTGCTTTATGCAAACTACTCGTTCAAGTGTGTGAGATTAAGATTGTATGGAGTGTAAAAAGAATTTCACAACAAATATAGTGAAATACATTTTTTTAGAAGTTAGACGAAGTGGTAAAAATCGAATATTACCGAATGATTGCATCAAATGTTGAGAGAAATAACTTATTTCTGGCTTAGAAATAAAGTCTCTACAGTTTACATGGCTAGAAAAAATCGAATTGTAAAAAATATGTATAAATTTCAAAGTTAAAAAATTAAAACCGGCTCTTAACGAGGGTTGCCACGACCTAACAAAATAAACAAATAAAACGTGAACAAAGTTGCTTTATGCAAACTACTCGTTCAAGTGTGTGAGATTAAGATTGTATGGAGTGTAAAAAAATTTCTAAACAAATATAGTGAAATGAAAATTTTCTTAGAAGTTGGACGAAGTGGTAAAAATCGAATATTACCGAGTAAGGCCCGGTCCTCCAGTAGGTTACTCAAAAATATGAATTTAGCCAGAACATAAGTATGGAGTAAAATGTATAAGTAAAAAAATAGTCAAATAGGGAGTAATCGTCCACTTTGGTTGATGGTTTACTGAATTCTCCGCCGAATAAAACTCCTATTACTAATCATTTTACATTTTCAGTATTACCCCGACTAGGAAAGGGCGCGAACTTTCCTCTACAACCGCAACATTCACCCAGGACATTGCCGTGTCTTTGACGTAGCCAAGTGACCACGGGCTAATCCTGCGGCTAACAAGACAGCGTTTGGCAGGATTAGGCCCCGACCACGACCACGACCACAGCCTAAGACTGACCTGCGGCCGAGGCTAATCCTATTAAAGAAACCTGCAGCGGTGAGCGATGCTTTGTGTAGAGGAGGCTGAGTTGGGCTACGGTAGCTGTCGCTCGATTGGAATTTGCGGTTATAAGGGACTTAAAAGAGTTACGTAAGACAATTTAAATGGCGGGGAGGGGGGGCTAGAGATACATCACGTTATAAGGTTGCGAAAAGGAAGTTAAGTGGCTAAGATTGTTTTTTATTAATGTAAGAAATCTTTAAAACGAAAAACTTTGTCTTAATACTTCAATACCTCTTACTGTTTCCTAAAAAAAAAATAGTTGCTGGATTTAATTTATTAAAGAAGTGTGTATTGTAAGTAATAGGTTACAGGTTCGATGAAATTTGGGTCTTGTGTGCCGAGTTAGCTTTGTCGGCCTTATTCAAACAATAGACATAGTTTTTTTAATTATCTATTTAATAAAACAGAATATATTTATCTGCAATAACAATCAAGTCTTATTTTTCATTGATTTCAGATTTTTTTTTGCAGAACAGTGCTTTAAAATTAGATACATCTAAATATTCCATTGATTTCACTGATCATGGAAGACTATTTTCCAAATAAGAGTTTAAAGGTCCGGTTAAAGTTGGGTCTTGTAGGCAGGACAAACTTAGTAGACCTTATTCAAACAATATACAATTTGTATAACGAACATCTGTAATCATACAAAATACCTTTATCTGCAATGACTGTTACCACGATTTTTTATTATGTCAGAAAATTATGAAAAAACTAAAAATACGTAATAATTAAATACCACAAATGTTTCCTAAAAAAATATTGATTTAGTTTATCAAGAAAGTTCATGTTCCAAAATAGTTGAAAGGTTCGGTAAAAGTTGGGCCTTGAGAGCCAGAAAAGCTTAGTCGCTCGATTTATACAAAAAATAAAATACATATTTTCTAATTTACCATCTTGAAAATCCCTTCATCTGTATAATAGTTACTATTTCCATTGATTACAACACACATCCCCCAGCTACAGTATTACCATGTATGATATACCGCCCGCACCGTACAGCGAGCAGCGGACCTTTCACACGAGCGGTCTGGCACTTTACAGCCCCCCGCTGATTGCGGCGCGCTGATTCACTGAGCCCTCGTCCGACATTCCGACATTACAACACGGCAACAATGCCGTGCTGATCGGCCGAAATAAACTAACGACCTTGCCGGGTTGCCGGGTCGGCCGGCTTTCGATTTCCCGATCGCCGTGACCTGTTATATGTGGATCCACATGTGGCTATATACTAGGGTCGTGTCGCGGCCTGAGGGTGGGCGATGGCCCGCTCGTGGAATATCGGACCGGCAGTTTCGACACGGAAACATATCGTGGTGTTGCGGGAATGGAATGATAATCGAGCCTGTGAGAGTTTGGAGTGCTGGGCAGTGCTTACTACAGTGGTCATAACGGATACATGCTTCGGTTTTCTATGAGTTAAATCAATATGAATTATTCTCACAAATTAAATGATTAAATTTAAATTTACATAAACATTTTGTAGTTTGATGTTTTTCATTCGCACTAAGATGATCTAAAATGGCTTGTACATACTGAGGTGTCTCAGTTTTTCTCCGGATGAGGAGAAAAAAAAATCATGCACAAATATTGAGGAATTTGATTGTTGCGAGAGAGAGAGGAATTATAATCGAAACTGTGAGATTTGTAAAGCAGGGCTGTGCATTCTTGTGGTCGTGGTACATACCGGATATATGCTTCGATTTTCTGAAAACTAAATCAATATGTAATTTTTTGACAAATTAAATGAATTAAATTAAAATTATATAAACATTTTGTAGTTTGTTTAAAATTTGGTAGTTTCCTTCCTACTAAGATGGTCCATAGTGACTTCTATTTACTGAGTTGTCTCGGTTTCTCTTCGTCTGGTTGAGGAGAAAAAAATCATATACAAATATAACGGGTTCGATTATTGTTGTGAGAGAGGAATTATAATCGAAACTAATCGATTTGGAATACAGGGCAGTCACTCTAGTGGTTGCGGTACATACCGAATACATGCTTTCTATCGATTAAATCAATATGTAATATCATTACTAATTAAATTAAAATTATATAAACATTTCGTAGTTTGTATAAAATTTTGTAGTATTCTTCCTACTAACATAATCTAAAATTACTCCTATTTATTGAGTTTCTAAATTTTTCTCCGTCTGGATGAGAAGAAAAAAATAATAAACAAATATTGAGGGGTTCGATTACTGCGAGAGAGGTATAATCGAAACTGTGATATTTGGGAATACAGGGCAGTCACTCTAGTGGTCGTGTTATATACCGGATACATGCTTCGATATTCTGTAAACTAAATCAGTATGTAATATTTTGAATAAATGGAATTTACATTTGTAGCCTAATGTTTTGACTTCGTATTAAGATGATTCAAAGTTCCTCGCGTGCTAGGTTGTAGTTTCTCTCCGTCTAGATGAAGAGAAAAACATCATACATGGTTAGAGAAAACTAGGGACTGTGTTATTGTTTCAGAATCTGTTGAAACTACTGGACTATTCCTTATAATAAGTTTATCCGACCGTAGTGTAGCTCCTAACCGACAAATTGTTGGTCTTGTAAATCGATCTTTTAATTGGTGACTTACATCAAGTCAGTGATTTGGTACATAGCGACTCTGTTCTTATGACGTTTTCACATTTCAATAATGCCATAAGTTTTTTTTAATATTTTCTCCTACTACACTAAATCTTCCTAACCCTGCAGCCATCTCACATTCAATGGTCTGAGTTCCAGTACTACACGTTTAGCGTTGCTAATCAATCTGTATCTCCTCTAAATACACTGAACTTTCCATTCCAATATTAAATGTTAAGGGCAGATAAGACATTTTAAGGACGTCCTGGGCCATTCACACAGAAGAGAGATAATTTCCACCACGACCCGTCGCCCGGCCTCGATGACGCTCTCTCAGGGTCGACCCGCGATGGATTTGCATGACAAATAACAGAGACAAAGGTGAGTTAATAATCACACCCTGCGAGCCCAACCCATCCAGCGTCCAGCCTTGGCGACCATTGTGGCGGCGGCGGCCGATCGCGACGCGAGAGAGAGTCGGCAGGCCGGGACGTTTTACGAGACATCAATTTGTCAAAAATTAAGGCACATTTTGCACTATGCTACTATCACTGGGCTGACATAAAGTGGGCTTAATTTTGGGCTAGACTTAAAAGTCTAGTTCCTAGGGCTACTAGTTTTCATCTGTAAGTTTGCAAGCAAAACTCCAAATTTATAAAGAAGCTGAGCTTAAAGACCAAAGCTATTTTTATATTCCACTATAATTTGAAGACTGTAACATAGTGACTACCGCCCAGTGAATAGTGATATAGTATATGTTGGATGGTAGAATCGCTATTTATTTTATTAAGTTAACTAGAAAAGCAACTCAGCGGTGGTGTTACACTTATCTACATTTATCTTGTCTCCAACAGAAACCATACAACGATTGAAGGACTTTTAAGTAATTGTTTAACTTGTTGCAATGATATACTGTGGATATTGCATAATACACGAAGAAAGCAATGCACGATTGTTTATAACACCTAGTGAAATATTTTTAGTCACTTGGGTTATGAAGCTGTAAACAAGAGATCCAAGTAGTCTATATCTGGGAATCGCGGGTCGCTTTGGTTTATTCAGATCTCTGTTTTACAATATTCGAACCCAACTACCCGAAGTCGTTTCGTAACATTTAGACCTCACAAACGGCCTAAAACGACCACTTTAAACGGTCACTCCTAAAACAAAGTCCCTTCCTATGGAAATCGATTGGAAAAAACGAACCCCCGATAAATTAACCATTACCCGTCCTTCGATGGGCTATTAATATCGAAATTACAGCCCGGTAATAAGACCTGCTGTCGTTCCAACCCCTAAACTGCGTCTTGGCGCAAGCCTGTAGACTGGAGACGACGGCTGCGCGGCGGCGCATCTGTCTTCATCCGATATCTGTGATAAAAAACATCCCCGGGATAAAGCAGATGGCGCGTGCACACACGCGTGCCGTTCAAAGGGTTGCCTAATGAAATAACGAGCAGGTACGGGGTAGGACGAGATTGTCTTGCCCAAGGTAAACAGAGGAGACAGCTGGGAGGGCTGTGGCCTTGGCGGGGGATGTCTTGATTTGGAGGGAAACTGGGGGGTGATTGGACTGAGGAGAGGAAAGTTTGATACAGTAAAAATCTTAATAAGGGTAATTAAATCTTTATTTAGTAGGAAAAACTGGATATAATTTTATCAAGGAATTATACCAAACGTCATTAAGCTACTGGGCGGTATTTCACTGGTGCCGTATGGGTATAATGTAATACACTCGAGTCTAAAATAACTAATTTTTCAACCTATCTGACCTAGGCCTATCAAGATGCAGCTTAACAACACTGATCTATTATTAAAACTTTTCTTGCCCCAACGGATGATTCTGGTAAAACTTTTGTTCAATAAATTTATAAAACTGTCCTAACCAGTACAGAGCCAGCAGCACATCTATAACAATTTCAGTACCTGCGAATTATTAGGAAGCTTAATTATCCCCCAAAAAATCTTGCAATAAACAGTGATAATAAGGTTACTGTTATGATTTTTATAAATCTTTAATCCATTCTTTAACCTTTTGTAGAATAATTAAATTCATCTCCAAAAGTGTTTACGGCTGGAAAGATATATGCGAAGAATAATGAATTGCTCATAAAAACTGAAAAATACACCAGACCAGGGCAGGGGGGTAAAGAGACTGGATTTAAAAATCGCTCTCTTCCCGTCCAGCAGTGAGGTAAAGAAAGAAGAAACGGATAATTGGGTTATTGAGCAGAAGCGGAAGGGTAGTTGTGTGTAATCGGGCAGCAGAGGCAGGAGCAGGAGTGGCGAGCGATTGGCCGGAACATCGATGTCCGCGGTAGACTGAGCCTGGAGAGACCACTCGGCCACTCCGCTGCATCTGAATCTGAATACCCTCTTCACTCTTCACCTCTCAGTCGAGCACGACACGGGGTCTTTGCAGAGCGAAAAAATGTAAACGGGATAGTCGCTGAAGGGGAAATAATGTTGGGGAATTAGTACCTGAACGTGCTTAAAAGATTTCAGCTTGTTCGTCTGAATGAGGTGTTCAAATAAAATCAACCCTAAAACCTTTGATATTACGGAAATTGTTTATTTTTTTCTCATTCAATCTGTTACTTTCTTAATACCTCTTAATTCTTCGAAAATTCTAAAACTATTCCTCTCTTACTTTCAGCCCTGAAAAAGTTTAACTGGTAACAGAGATTCGAGTTATCGTACGTAGACGAGAGCATGCTAATATAATTGCTAATAATAAAATTGGGTGTTACTACACGATTCAGGAAAGTGATGAAGTGAAGGTCTCAGGTTCAATTTTGGTGTCAAGGTATTTAATTAAAAAAGGTGTCAGGCGATTTTGGTTTAAATGTGTATTAAAATGAAAGTATTCAACTTCAACTCAATTAAGTCATTGATTACACAAGCATAAACCTTTAAATTATTATCATGTACGAAATATTTCGAACCCCAACTTCATCCATACACAACTTATTATCAACCAATATCAGATATGAGGTATAAAACCCACATAGTGATAATCAGAGATCAAAGAGCCGCATCATGAAAACCCATAGTTCCAACAACTATCAGCTTTTCACCAAGTCCCATCAGTGATTATTTAAAACCAAGGTATTCTAATATGAATATCCGGTGCCCACAAAGGGGGTAAAATGCCGGAAGAATCGATCGCAGCTCGACACTCATTATGCACTATCGGTGCACTTTGATGCGCCGATTATTGCATTCTTCGGTGATGGCATTTTGGGCGCACCCCGGGCCTCGTTTCTTTCAACGAACCTTTCGTATCTACTTCAATATTGTCAAAGCTGTGTTGGGTTATTTGAACTAGATTCAATGCTGATTCATCGGATTCAATTTTGTTGTTTAGTGCCAGCTCTGATTAAGAAAGTATAGAAAGTATAAATCATTGTGTCCTAGTTTCTTCTCTGAAAGAAGCAAGTAGATTACTCTTTGACACCCGATCTCAAAAAACCTAATTTTTAATCTAACTTGCAAAGTGTCAAAACAATGCGTTAAGAAAATAACACGATGAAAAGCGAGAAAACTATTATAATAAAGAAAGCAATAAATACTCCAGTGATCGGATTGTTTACAAGATTAGATTTATGCTCGCGATCGAAAGAACAAATGCCACTGTGAAATCTAATATTTTGTTTTCGCGGTAATTTGCCACGATAAATAAAAGTTTGAGCGCCGCCGGCGTTGAAGGGGTGGGCGGCGTAAGTGTTAATATCGTGGAAGGGGTGGGGGAAGAACTGTCACGGCTTCTTGTTTCTTTCTTATTTGGAATCACATTTCAGTGTCAGGAGATGATTGAAAATTGTACAAGACAGAATGTTATGCAATCTCGAGCCGGTTCGACACTCACGGGATATTAGGTGTCAGAGTTAAACGAAATCAGCAGATTGCCGATTGGTAAGAAATATCGCGACGCTTCTGGTTGCTAGTGAAAACAAAGTTGGAGGACAGATTGTTTTCTTACAGCTGAGTGTACACGTGTCGAGATGAATGCTTCGTTTTCGAAGCAGAGTAAAAAATATGGCTTGTTGATGTTGAAAATGTTCTGCTTGAATTTACAAATAATTTTAAATTAATGTTACACCATCAGTTGGAAATTTAACAGAGTCAAACTATCACCCCGTTCAAAACATCCTGTCCCAAAATCCCAGCACCCCCCGCATCCAAAGAAGAAAAAACTGCATCGGAGCAACTGGTCAACAATTATAATCGATTGACCGTTGCTCTCTACTAATCATCCCCCGATTACAGCAAGGGTTGTACAAAGGGTGCGCGGGTGTAAGGTCACCGAGTCTCATTTGCATCAGCCCTTTGTCCCTCGGACAGCTGCGTTGGGCAATAGGGTGACAACTGGCCATCCCTTCGGGCCCATCGGTCAATGCGCTCGGCTCTAAGCTCTGGGAGAGCAAGGGTTGTGTCACGGACCAACTGTGATCAGGGGTATCGTTCATGTAGGAGGTGGGATGAAGCTGGATGCATAAGGTGAGAGGTACGATATTACAATAAATGGCGATGGAGGTGAAAGTGGAAAAATAAATTAAACGAAGAACATCTGTAATGTTCTTCATTCCTCTTCGAGCAAAGTTTACAGTCTTCGGCACGTTAGAAAACCTTTGTATTTTCTTCCAAACAAATAATGTTAATCGAGCTGAATAACCGAACAATCTGTTTTGTAAGGGGATTGCTTAAAAAAAGGTTTTTAGGGCGACCTTCCATGGGCGAGACTTCTTCCGAAATAAAACAAAGATCGTCTTTATTTGCCTGTGACTATATAGCTTGATTCATAATTATCTAGCTGAGTTATTGTCGTACCTAAAAGAAATTAATTGAGTGGACTTTTACTAGGAGAAATTCGAAAAAGGGTACGATTAAAAGATATAGAAGTAGCCTATTAACGATGTATACTGAGTGATAGTCATTGGATGTGTCCACTTGATATTTGGTTGTCAGAATAATCAGTTTATAACACAACAACTGATACTAATTTTTAACGGTTCGATCGGAAAACATTTATGAATCTTGAAAGAGAGTTCGGCCGAATACCACAGTGTCCTTTTATTACTTTCCCTAGTAAAATAAAACTACTCAGAACTTAAACAACTTTATACCTGCTTGAACAAGCGAAACTGCGTCAAAGACCACCGATTATCGGACAGTAAAAACCAAACGGACCGTAAAGTTTCTAAATAACCATCTGAAACTTTTAACTAACCATAAAAGGAGATGTGAGATCGATAAGGGCGATCGGAAAGCGATACCCGGTCGCGAACGGCGGACGGCGGACGGCGGGCGGCGCTGTTTATGCCCGCTGTGATCGGTTCGGCGTTTTATGTCGCAGGATCCGGTTGGCGATTCCAGAGGTGTAAATGGTGGCAGAGCGACACCGGGTGGCCTACGGTTTTATATGTATTTTCGAATTCCCCGATGACCATTCGCAGCTCTCGGTGAGGTGTTGGAGACTTTGGAATCTCAGGAATGATGACTGGGATATGACTGTCGGTTGCATTAAAGTGGTTCTATAAATATTGTTAGGTAGTCGGGTGTTTTCCTCGAATCTTTATGCAGTTTTTTTTATTTAATTTACTTGAAATTTTGATGTGAATTTTATTAGTTCGTCTCTAGAGTAGTATATACTCGCGTCAGTGTATTTTTACGTAATTGAGTATTCCTATAGTTTTATCTAAGCAGATATACAATTCGCGTCTTAAGTTGTCTGAATGTCGCATAATCTAACTTATATATGCGTATTTTTTATATTTGCACCAAGTTGAAAAAAAACGTTTCGAAATTGATTATCATAATGTAATGTTGTCGTCTTGTCAGTAATATGTGTAGTGTTTTTTGTTGACGTAGGTAACAGTGAAAGAGACATGTGCATCTCGGGTACATATTATTCGAACGAAGTGAGTTATACTCAACTTGAAAATCACTCTTTGTGAACTCTTTGTGAAATCCTCTTTTGTTATTCGATGAAAGGTCGTTAAATTCGTACTACATCATATTTATACCCCGAAGATTGTTTTAATCTATAAATGAGTAGTTAATTATACTTTTAAATATTTATTTTTTTAGTTAATAGCCTCAATTTAGTTTTACCGCACTTCGTTCGACCTATACGCGACATAGGAGCTTACTCTTAGTTAAAATCCATATACTGAGTTTACACTCTGACTTATGTCGACTGGCCGCTAGGAGATTAGACGACCCGTCACCCACACAATGCTCTGGTACGGCATGTTTTGTGTAGTGCTTTGGCGAGAGTGCATACTTATAATGGATTATAATTTTCTAGCGGCCATCACACCTCTGCCAGATTGTAATAAAGTGCGGATTGTTAATTATATCTTATCTTTTTAACGTAATATTTAGTTTTCTGGTGAGTTTCAACAAATTTAGTTATTTTTCCCTGGCATCAAAAACCATTAATGAGCCCTCTCCCACCATCCTGCGAATTGCAAAACGTCCACAATTTCTATTCCAAAATTTCTCTTAGATATTAAGATAAGCAGAGACGTACAATTTTCAACCCAGTGATACGTAGTTCACGGCGAGCGGAGGAGCGCGGTGAGCAGCGCTGGTCACCGCGAAGCAGGGTAGTGGATGACGTCACTGAGTCATCCATCAGCCAGCGCGCTCCGCATACAGAGCAGCCAACCCTTCGCTCCCGCGCATCTGTTATTATTGATAACGGATTGCGCCCTGTCCAGGATAAGCCGATACTAATTTGATATCTTACCAGTCTCTTTTCGTCCTGGTATAGTTTTATGGCGAGATGTGTAACTGGTGGGAGTTGGGTTTGAATTTAGGTTAGTAATGAATGGGGAAAAGTGTATTAGCCATAATGCGACAACCCATGTGGAATATTATAACAATATTTATTTGTAATTTTTTATGTATCAAGACAAATGAATAGCCTAATATATACAAGATCCTTCAAAATAAAAATTTCCAAAAATCAAGAACGAATTAAGATGGTTTACAACAATTCAAAACTAAACTTGTATTCTAAATATTTACTTCATAAAATCTAAGCTTGGCATACGTTCCGTTTGAAGTCGACCCTTAGTCAATTGTTATTATTGAAAATTCGCGTAAAGTGAATTTAGAAAAAAATTGCAATTTTTCAAGTGCTTCAATAGACAGCCTTCTCGTTTCTGTTATAACTCCAATTTAAACTTGAAAATCCCAATTTTTCTGCTAAGCGTTGAGTGAAATTCTTAAATTTGGTATGGAAAATATCTGAGAAGGACAGAATTCGTAACATATTTTCGAGAAGCATAATATTCGTGACCGGAACCACCACTACCAGAATGTATCACCGGCGTCGCTGTCTCGCGTATCGTCCAGTTGTGCGGCCCGCCTTCCGAGAGACCGCCTGTCACATGATAAACGCGGCCATTTGCTCGCGGGAGCCGAGGAGACGAGAGTCTACATAATGACCCTCGGCTGGTCAGAGGCTCTCGTTAATCGGCTGACCATCGGGCGCTTTTAAATTCGGAATGTGGAAGACCTTTTCCAGAGAAAGCCTCGGGAAATAGCTTCAATTCCCGCCGACAATTACCGTTTCCCGCCAAATGTCACGCGCTGCGCCGCCATATTGTGCGGCTGGAGTGACGTTGCTTTGTTACCTGCTGATGTTTCTCTTCCAGCTTTCATGATATTTACACACAGATTTTACTTTAAAGCCATACAAATAATGGATCCAGGTTTTGCCGTTAAAAATAAATTTTCAAACATTAAAACTGAATTCCAAATTGAAAGCTAGACACATATATCAATTAATTAATGATTTTTTACCTTTTATGGTAGCCTTAAGGTGTCAATGGTGATTTCTGAGCAGTACGCGTTTCGCGTCAATGATGAAGCATCTTGAGTTTCATAGCACACAGGTTAACACAGCTCACATGAGTGTTTGTCAGAGTTTATAATAAAACCACGAACACGAATGCGGACATACACACGACGACGGACACAACAGTTAACACATTAATTGACATAAAAACGGACGAAATTATCACACGACAAATAAATTTACATTTACGTGGAGATGACTAGCACCGGTACCGCACCTCTGTCCGCATTTGTGTTCGTGGTTTTATCATAAACTAGTAAACCCGTTGCTCGAAATCGAGCAAATGAATTTTGTTAATTAATAACAAAAATAAATTAAACTTTGTTTTTTCAAATTTTTTTTATTTGTAAATTTGAACAATAGTCTGGATCATAGTAAATCTCTGTATACTATATTTTTCGTGAATACCCTGTCATCATTTAACAGTTTCCCTTGATCTTTCGTCTTTTCTATGAACATGCGAAGCCCATCAAATGATCTTGCACGGCTCGCTGCAACGTATAGCTGTCCATGGGAGAACACAGGCCGCGGGAGGTAGATTCCAACAGTTCCAATAGATTGTCCCTGAGCTTTGTTTATCGTCATTGCAAAAGCTGGAATAACAGGGAACTGCGTACGTTGCACTTTGAATGGGAGGACATTGTCCGATGGCTGCAGGTGTACTTTAGGAATTAGAATTCTTTCTTTTGCGGATGCACCAGTAAGTACTTCGCAATCTAAACTGTTATTATGCAAACGTTTTACTCTTAAACGGGTTCCATTGATTAACCCCTTAGAAATATTTAGATTTCTAATTAGCATTATAATCGAATCCTCCTTTAATAATAGACGATGAGGCGGTAGTCCACTTATGCATAAACCATTTAGGAATTCTGTAGGATATCTGTTCTGTTCTTCTTCATCATCTGCTACTATGCTGTCACAACTCAAGTACACTTTCTCTTGCCCTGGCATTAGAGATGTTATTAAATTGTTCAACTTTATACAGTCTTCATTTTTTGGTGCCAAAATTGCTCTGTCTGTTATATCTTCTCTTTGAATGATATCATTTATATTCCCATAGACAAATTCAACTACTGATCCTGTTCCAACTATTTCATTCGGAATTTCAATAACATCGGATCCTAACTCTCTATGTGTTGGGATTTTGCCATCTCCGAGTAATTTGAGGAAGTTGGCAAAATCTGATTCTGGGTTGTTAGCTCTCATATTTCTACTTAATGACAACTTCTTCACTAAGTGCCAAGAGTGATAGTTTTTGACACAATTTTCAATCATAATGGTGCGGCCCGAATGTGGAACAACAGGTAGAGTTTGTCGAAAATCACCACACATCAATGCACAAATACCACCAAACATTGAGTTTTTAAACTCTAGAGGTCTTAAATCTCGAAGAAGTCTGTCAATAGTGTTCAGAACATTTACGGGGCACATAGATATCTCATCAATTATAATTAAAGCACAATTTTTGATTCGGTTTGCTTCTTCGCTGTTTTGAACAATGCCGGATTCTGACGATTCATTGATTGGAATAGGTAATTTAAACATGTTATGCAATGTACGACCACCATCTAGAAGACTTGCAGCAATGCCACTGTAAGCACATGCAATGCAGTCCAAGTTCAGTGACCTAAGTTTGTGCATAATTGCCTTTTGTACAAAGGTTTTTCCACACCCTCCCAAAGCTGTCAGACAAAATACTTTTTCTCTAGCGTACTGTGACGTAGCGGCATAAATAACCTGATCAATAACTGATCGCTGTTCTTCATTCGCTAACTGATACATCTCATTGTACTTGTTCAGCTCTTCGACAACATCATAGCTCTCTTCATTCTGTAAATTTCTTGTTGGTGGTGGTAAACCTATATGTAAGCAAGACGTATTATGAGTGAGTAAGATATCTTCAATATCTAAGAGCCCTCGATTAAATGCAATATTTTCTTCAAATCTTTGAAGGTAATCTTCACAAAGATATTGTTTAAATTCTTCCCATAGTTGGATTGCATTCGTTGGAATGTTCAGAGCACATATCACAGCAAAGATTTGCCGTAATTGATTAGGAGAGTTAAATGTGGCAGCCTCTGCTAGAGTATCACGCCACTCGTTATTGTTTGTCGCGATTCCACGGGCACGTGCTGCTTCTTCAAATGTGTCATATAATATTCCACCATAAGTTTTCAAATCATCAAAGTTTTTCACACCTCGAACATGCAATAAAAGTAGCCTCAGGTGGAACAATTCTTTGTTTTTAGGACTCACTGTGTAGATTCGGCTAATTACTTTGTCACCTCCACGTTGCCTCTTACTCCATTTCTTTTCATTGTTGTTCCAAATATAGTGCTGTGGTATTTCGTTATAGAGGAGGCAATTCGCTGCCGGATCTGTTTGGTTGAGTTCAAAAAAAGCTTGCAATTTTGTTTGCCTGGGATTTGCAACGACCTGTTCCTCCGCACCCTCTCTGAAATATACTGTTTGCTGGTTAGGTAAATGCAGATCTAGGCGCTCAACGTGATGACTTTGGTAGTGCATTTCGTATTCAAAGATACGCCATACAGCCTCAACGGAACCAACATAGCGGCAATTCAAATATCTGTCTATTTCGTCATTGATAATTTCATTGTCATTTGATTTTGCAAATCTTAAAGTTGCGCAATCGTATCCTTTATAAATATACTTGTAAATATATTTTATACTTTTTACGGTACTACATACCTCAACATTAATGTGGCAGTCGAATTTTGCCAACAAATAGGGATTATATGGCACCACAAAACGATTGTCCACAGTGCTTCCTCGAACATCTACAGTGTTTCCGTCGTCAGGTCTCTTATATACCGCATATCCATTAACATTATCTCTTGTGGCTTCAATAAAGTCTTTTGGAAATTTTTTGCTACATGCACCATCTTTCATACACGGTGATTGAGGATTCAAAGCGCCACATGGCCCATGAATCATGTGATTCTTAACTTTTTCAAAGAGCATTGGGTAACTGTCTTTATCGGGAAGATAAGCATGTACAACTTGATCAATTATGTCTGAATCATGAATTCTATCTTCCTCGTCTAACGTCAATAACATATGTGCGTGTGGCAGTCCCCGTTTTTGGAATTCGATCGTGTATATCAAAGATATAGGTTTTCCAAATATGTGGGATTTCATTATGCCAGATACTAACTCCTTAAGTTTAGTGTGAAAAACTCTTACTATTAGCTCAGGTCTAAAGTGCGCTGATTCTCCAGGTTCCAAGTTTTGTACTATTTCAGACCATTTCGGATTACACGTCATTGTAATAAATAATGACGGTTTACCAAACTTTTGGACAATAGCCATCGCGTCAAGGTAGTTTTGGTTCATGTTGCGAGGCGAGCCTCTAAATGAAGATGGTAAAATGACTTGTCTCCCAAGACGATGATTCTGATTTTCTACTCGATCATGTAAATAGTCACAGACGTTCAGATATAAATCAGCTCGGATTTGGCTTTGATGGTTTCGAATGAAATCTAACCTTGTTCCCTCGATCCTTACGTACATGTCCACCAGCCATTGTAAAAAAAGTTTTTGAGATCTGTGCAGTATACTAAAGTTATCTCTTATAGCAAGTCTGTATGACGTATACTGCAACATGGTCAATCGGTTACGGTGTCTTGACGTTCCAGGAGCATGCAACATTCCAGGATGCCATCCACTGTCACCCCCTGGAAACAAAAGTGGATATGCCATTGGGTCCAAAGATGGCTCAAGAACTGAAACTCGGCGTATTCCATGAGATTTAGAGTAAACTACTAAATTTCGTTCGCCGGGAGGTTCCCCATCCCTTGCCCGAAATATAGCCGCTACGTCAGTGGTAATAGCATCGTTATATCGTCTTGGATCTAAATCTTTGTCAGTTACAATGTACATTGTAACGTCATTGTCACCAGACTGATGACAAATTTCGGCCATGGTTCTAAAAGAGCGGACATATGGGTTGACATCATTTAAATAAAAGGTAATTTCCTCCATTAAAGCTCTATCGCAGTTTTGGTTTGCTTGATTTCTCATCCTTTGATTTGTGGCCGTATTTACATCATACAAATACATTTGCGCATATTTAGGATGGCAATCCTGGGCTGGCAATAATGTCCCTATCCGGTGATAAAAATTATGGTGAATTCGGAAGTTATAAATTCCGCCTAATATCGATTCATCTAGATGTGATTCTGAACTCACCATGGCAAAAGCTGAGTTGAATGATCTGATGTTTGCCATGTAGTTTTGACTTTTTTGTTTTGTTTCTCGGTTTGGTGAGTTAACTCCTTCAATTAGGGTCTTGATGAAGTTTGCTTGGGTGTAGTTTGGTAACACGACCTTTCCTTTGTGGCAACACAATTTGAATTGTCTGTCGTTCCTGCCAGTTTCCTCGCCCTTAAAATGGCGAGCCCCACATGACATGCACTGGACATTCATCGGACCAATCGTAAATGGGAGTTCCTCTGCGGGCATCCTTAAACATCTTTTATAAGAATCCATATTATTTTCATGGTTAGCCCGCACCCTTCGCATGAGGTCGCGGTATTGTTCCCGTGCCCTGCGTAAATTTCTCCTTCTAATAGGTGGCATGTTCAAAATTAACACTGTTATAGAAATTATTAAAGTAAAAACACAAAAACTACATGATTAAAGGTTAAATAAAGTAAAAACACAAAAAATTACATGATTAAAGGTTAAATGGTTTACAGTATACATTTATAAACATAGACATTAAAATATTTTTGAAAAAATAAGAGTGAACCAAGACGCACAATTGAGGAAAATGACATTGGTAAATTGTTCAAAACTTACAATTATACATCCTCCGATTTGTGTTACTTCTTAAACAACAATAATATTTATCTAAAAATCCACTTCAATTTGTTTTTCGTTGGTTTCCAAAAATGACAGGTGGTTTTAAACCAAATGTTATATATGGAATTTTGAATGTTTCTTTAACTAAGCATCAGCAGTCCCACATGGTCATATTATAAACAAAGCAGAAAACAGACGTGTTTCATTTCAGCTAGTTTATTTAAAATTTCTCTACCAATGTTAAATCTTATGGACAAATTCAAAACTTTAAAGGGCTCCAGGGCCTCACTCAAAAATTATTATGGTATAAAAAAGGTTGCCTGCAAAACTTTACATTACGCTCTTTCCAATACTCATTCATACTTAAGGAGATGTCCATGTTTCTTTAGCGTTTTCTACGAATATTATGAGCCCCTCAAAGGGGTTGGCTTGACCTGCCGCCACATACACAGTAGTCCATAATGGACAGACCCTGAGCTGTACCTAGTCATATAGAGTGCTGGAATTTGACTGCAAGTTTGTTTAGACAACACTAATATTTTTAAATGGGTTGTTAGAATTAAACCTGATGGGTAAAGAAGAATCAAATCATGTTTAGTAAAAAAATAAAGTTAGGCTAATTGGTTTCGTGGGCTTTACGTTATTTTTGTAAAACTTTCTGAAATTCAGTATACATGACTAAGAGCTGCTTTCCCCAAATCTAGTTTTATTTGAACTTCAGAAACTTAATTTTAGTAAAATTTGTATTTTCCTGATCATGTGGTATATAATTTAAAAATTAGAATATTCATAATATGGTTTAAATTAAATTCGCGTTTACTTTAAACCTTAATTGGGGAAAGTGGCCCTAAGTAGCGTACGACCCGTCTTAATCTTAAACCGAATTACAGTGGTTCAATACATTTAGTCATAATGAATGTAAAGTCTGCTTCTTTTCCTTTTATTTCTATTTACATTCATTTATAACATTTATACCTAAGAATTTATTTTTTTCTTTTAGTATTTTTTTTTGAATATAAACATATGTAAATATTAAGATCTTCACACATGTGATTCAAAATAAATGTTTTTAAAACTGAATTTTGACCTTAAGTATGTATTAGGATAATAGTTTATTTATTTACATCTTCCATCAACTGAAATGCCTCCAACTCTACATGCAATGGGTTCAATTCCATTAACAACATATGGCTTTGCTGAAAAACTTTGTTTGCTCCAATCAGCTGCCTTATTTGAAATTTCTATTCCCATGTTAAATCTTATGGGATAATATGAAACTTTAAGGGCGTCTAGGGCTCTTCCCTTTAGTCAAACCTTTTTAAATTTTATTTCCTGCAAAACTTCACGTCAAGCTCTTTCCAATGACACCAAAAACATGAAAATCGGTTCAGTAGTTTAGGAGGAGTCTTTGTAACAAAAAAACTGCTCGCGTATTAAATAAGTATAGATTATAAACTCTGACAAACATTCATGTGAACTGTGTCAACCTGTGTGCTATGCAATTGAAGATGCGTCGTCATTGACGCGAAACGCGTATTTCCCTGAAATAATCATTTACACCTTAAGGCAAAAAGATAAAAAATCAAAGGTAAAAAAATCATTAGTTAAAATTTTATCTTTTTTTTAGAGAAGTACCTCCCTCTCCCACCAATGTTTTACCCTCATAACGATTTCCCACTACAAAAGTGGCGCGTATGCAAAACAACCCATAATCGATTAAAGCCCAAAGGGTCAGCGCGGCCGGAGGGTCCAGCGGGCACGCGACGGGCTTAAAGGACCCTCGGTACTTTTAATTTTATTTATAAAAAGATCGTCCGCTCCGCCGACCGCGCACAAAGGTGGCTCGGGTGTGAGCTCGGGGGCCCACCCCTATCTCACCTAGGGTTGTGGGCCGTGCCTACTGACCCTGTTTTGTGAATTCGTTGGCGGTGAATGTTAGAAATGTGGCTATGTTTTGAGCTCTTGATTCTGTTTTGTTTTCGTCTATAACAATTGTTTATATGAATTCCATTGTATCAGCAAAACATAGAAGAGTGAACACACCTTTGATTATACTCGTATGGTATTGATTGCTGACTAAATAGCCTTATTCCAGGTAGTGATGGTATTGAGTTAAATATGTCATATCTGGGCCAACAAATGTCAATTCTAGATATTATTTGCTTAAAAAAATCAAATTGTATCTTATAAATTTGTGTCTGTTTAATTGGATCTTATGTGGAAAGGGCTGAGAGGAAAACTTTAACGAGGTACTCATAAAGAGATCCTCCTTCAAATTAGTGTTATGAACAAATCAGAGTATGGCTAACTTATTTTTCAGGAAAAGGTGGTGATGGTAATAAGTTTGATATACTATCATATGTCTGCCAATTACTAGATATTTGATAAATTTTAGAATAAAGCAAATTTTCTATGTAAATTTGTGTCGGTTTCAATTGATTTTATGGGTAAAGGATTGAACAGAAAATTTTAAGGAGATCCCCATTAAATTTAGTGTTATAAACATAAATGAGAATACCGTATTTTCAAGAGAAATGAAGAATCTTTGAAAAAAATTACAGATTGAAACTCATCTCAATGTAAACAAGTATAATCTGAAGAATTTCCGAACAACAATTCCCGATTACAACTCATTTTAATGTAAACAAGTATAATCTGAACTCATATAAGTTACTGTCGTGTGTTGTTTTGATTTACGTTTTGGAATCTAATAATTCTTTCATTATAAATAGGGCAGGAATAGTTTCTGATTCTGTACAAATTTTATTTCAAGAAGTAACATGTTGAACAATAACTCAAACTTTCACTTTACACTTATTTTTACACCTTGAATGTTTTTTCCACAGTTGCACTGTTGCAGTCGTTTTCCTGCAGTTTGAAGCAGGGCTGCCACACGTTAAGCATTATTTTGAACATTTGCTTCTTAATACTATGGAAATATTTTTTGAAGCCCACCTCATGCCACACTAAATACTTGGAACGATTTTTTGTGTTCTTGGTCAGCATTTAGAAAAAATAATGTAATATATAAAATATTTCTTGTGTTATATTGGACCTCCATGATAAGTTTGCGTACTTATCGAGGCCATAACAAGTATTTACTGTTATTATAAATAAATAAATAAATCTCTTAAAAAGCGGAATGTGTTACCTGAGTGGGTGGTGTTGCTCTCGGCGTCGGCCACCTCGGTCCTCAGCTTCTTGCAGGGACCCTCGTCCGGGCTCGAGGTGATGTCCAGCTCCTCCTTGATCCTGGGACTGTCAGGGTCGGGTTTGATCGGGGTCGAACACCTGGGGCAGGCATGTGACACATTAGATACTTTGTGATATTTGCTACTTCCATAATAGTTACAAAAAAGTATTAGTTGAAAAAACTAATATTTAAATTAGGTTTCATATTAGGTTTACTGTTTTGAGAAGCTTTGGCTAAAAACTGAGCCTTGAAACTGATAAAAACTTGTTAAAAATATATTTATATCGATTGGAAAAAATATTAAAATAAAAATTATACGAAATGATTTGTTTACTAATTCCTGTTATATAGTTATTACATGTACAAAAATAAAGTTTATGCAACACTATTAGCCTACTACTGTTTTAAAACAATCACAACGTAACTGACCTATTTAACATTTTTGTGCAATTATTTTTATTTTGTATAATATAATAATATTTGTATAATATTAAATATCCGTGTGCAAAATGTGATATCTCCTGCCCGGCGACCGCCCTGAATTAGCTAGAAATTGTATTAATTGAGATAACTCTCATATTAGTTTAGGAAAATTAATTTACCTCATTTATTTAGCTAACGCAAGCGATGAAAGAAAACATAAAGTCGAATAATGATATCGGTGTTGAGTGTAGAATGAGTCAGGCAAAGGTGTATTAGCATTAGTCAGAGTCAGAATCACATATTAGGTACTTTGGAAATCAGTTACTTTTACATATCTCAATACTTTGATACCTCTTTAAGACCGGGACGCAGCACTGGCTGCGAATTTTAACCGGAATATGAGTGAAAAATGAGTGTATGACAATTGTGGTGCTATCTTGTAGTCTTGTTACTGACTAAGGCCGACAATGTTCCTTAGACAGGACTGTTAATTAATAGCTCAACAGCCAATGGCAACTAAGGGACCTGCATTTTAACGTGGGTTCCGAACCATATTTTCGCCTCGGTTTACAATTTACGAACTCTAACTATGAAAATGGTCCCATGAACGAGTACTCAATAGTGCGGACGTTAATCTTCACTATGGAACACCGCGTCCACAAGCCATCACTCATAATTATCCACAATTCGTGTCATCCAAGTAAACCTAATACAATATATTCGGCCATCCCTACCTGGGGTCCTCCGGGCTGTGGTGCCTGGGGGCGGTCTTCCTGATGGGGGCGGAGATGCTGGGCCTCCGGGAGCCCACGACCCCCAGGCCGTCGTCGCTGTCCGCCTCCTCGGGCCCGGGGGCGGGGGGCTCCGCGCACCCGTAGTTCTCCTTGTTGCAGGTGAGCACCTTGTGCTGGATGAAGCGGACGATGTCCGAGAGGGCGAAGGACTTCTGGCAGACGCCGCAGGTCAGGATGTCCTGGTGGCCGCCGCCCTCCGCCTCCGCTGCAACAGGACGACAGAGTCAGACGGGTGTGAGAGGGAGAAAGTACAGTAGAACCTCGATAAGAAGACAATTAACACAAAAACCTTGATAAAAAGTGCAGTTTTCAAGTCTCCTTGAAACTGTAGTGACACTTCTTGTTAACGTCAGAAGAGTCCCTTGACATCGAGACTATTTCCAGAATCCCCTTGAGAGTCTTCTTTTTAAGGTTCTACTGTAGTTAAAGTAGCGATATTTTAATATTAATATTCACGAAAAGGAGTAAAACATGTCTAAATTACAGTACTACAGTAGGCTCGTACCGCAGAAGGGAGAAGAGCTAAATCCTAACGTTTGGATCTCCCAAGTTGTTTTTAGGTGTGTAAAAACTAGTGAACCAAGCTGAAACCATTGTTGCAGACGATCTGATGCGTTAAAACTGTTTAGAAAAAAAAACATACATGCGAGTCGAGTACAGTAGCAATGACTTTTGGAGGAGGTAAAACAGAATGCTCCTGAATGTATACAGGTGAGGTTATTCTAATACCTCTACGGATCTAGTTGTGTATTTTTCGTTAATATACCTTGGGAGTCGATACATTCAAGAGGGCATTTGTGACGACATAAAACGTTGTTTAAAATGGGTTATAATTATTGCAAGGTAACTATGGCATTGACTGTAAGGGGCTCGTTACATTTTTAGAGCAAATATTTGCCATGTCTGGCGATATCGTGCAGTCTGCTGTATAAAAGTCTTTTTACTGTTCATTTTGTCTCATTGACCTACCCAAATCAACGGGGAAACGTGTATATTTGGTATTGGTTGTAGAAGCTAGTTGGAATTTTAAGACAAACATTTGCCACTTTCTGACGATATCGTGCGTTCTGCTTATACAAGTCTTTTAGAATTGACATTTAACTCTTACTGAGAACAAACCGACAAGGAAACACGTCACGAAACCGATATCTAATGGTAATTATTTATAAACACCATTACAGTTACCGTACTTGAAATAAACATTAAATTTACCATAGTCACTCAACTATTGCAAATCGAAAGGAAACTGGCAGTTTCCTCGATGTGAATCATTGACCGGGGACGGGCCGGGGGGCACGACAGACGATGGCCACAAACAATCGATTGCAGGGCAGCTGTCACAGACACCCAGCTGATAACGTGATAACCGCGGACAGCTGATAGCATTGTCTGTCATCGCCACGCCGAAAGTAACCGCATCCAAGTTATCGGCCGCCGAAACAATCGGTGAAGTTCAAAGCGTCTGTTGTATGTTTCAATGTGGGTGTGATATGCTCTAATAAACGAGAATAGTATTATTACTTTGTCAGAATTGCGGTTGAATGGGCTGAGATATACTGTATCTAGAGGATTGTTTTCCAGAAACATAGGTACATTTATCAATACATGATCCAGGGCTTTTGAAGAATTTCTTATTGTCAGCATTTCTTAAAATTAAATGTAAATTATTTTCAGCTTTGTCAGTAAACAAAGAAGCGTCGATGCTCTTCAATAAAAAGACTCCCTATAAAATAATCATGGTAAGAGCAAAATGAAAAAAATACAGAGTCTTGTTGGACTTTCAGGAAACAGATGAACGACACAAAGAAAACGTAACATCTACAGAAGTTAAGATAAACTTTAATGTTTTTTATTTTCCCAGTATTGAAATGACCCTTTCTTTGAAATTCATTGTTGGTGATGGTGATTTTATATTTTGATTTTGATTTTTGCGGACATTCGCCATCTCTGATTGGTGAACAACCAGTGAAACTTAGTAACTTGTAGTGGTTGGTGAAACTTATCTTTTACTAATCAGTGATGGCAAATGTTCGCAAAAATCAAAATCAAAATATTGCAATGATATTACACTCCAAACACATCTCCATGTCCAGCGGTTTCTTCTCGTCTCTTAAAAAATCAAACTTTAAGGTATACACAGTTGCTTCCGGAACGTCTCGTGAAGGGGGTTGTGACAGGGGATTGGTCAGAGGGAGACATGCGTGCAGGGGCGGGGGTGGCGATTGGTCAGCAGGGGTCAGTCTGTGGTCAGTGGCCACGCCCACCCCTCCCCTCCACCCTGCCCCACCCCCGCCGGCCAGTGGTCAGTCCTGGGGTGGGTGGGAGACAACAAGGCCAACCAAGGAGCAATAAGTGTAGGCAAAACTAAATATTTAATACCTATTAAAAAGAACTATGAATAAGAGGGAACATTAAACAATCGAAACAAAAATAAACTTGACAAAAGCTGAAACAAAATTACAATTTTCAAAGTGAGAAAATACAAAGAGAGACTTTATCAAAACAAACAATTACAATGAATTAATAAATTAATGAATCGCCATAACCAGAAACAAATACAATAAATAAACAGAACACAGTAATGCAAAAAGAGTAAACACAAATGGTAAAAATCAAAATCAACATAGTAAAAAAAAACCAAAGAAAAAAATAAATGGTGTATAAACAGCAACCATGATTTCCTCAAAAACATTTTTGATTCATTGTAAAAATATCGCAACATTAAATGTGGTACATCAAAGAAAGCTTTTAGCTTCAACAAATTTTGTTGAAGCAAAAATGTCTTTGATGTACTCACTAAAATGAAATGTTCTAATGGCGAAGTCTATTAGATTTGTGTTGTCGTTTAAAATCAACTAAAACTAAAAGAAAGCAAACGTACTAAATTATCCAACCCCCCACAATCCACAGCGTCAACGAAATAAACACCCCTATTGGCCTTATTTGAGATGAAAAAAGGAAAGAGATAACAGAATTCGGCCGACTTGAGTATGATTGCAATCTGAGACCAATAAACTTGAGGGATGTGCTGTTGGGGGGGGGGGGGGGGGGTGATTGGGCAGAGTCAAAGTCGGCGCAAAGGGATGGTCTAGATTCCTGCCATTGATAGCCTAGACAGATCGGTCTTATTAGCCGGCATACCGGGCCCGGTCCAGTGTAATTACTACCGCTCTATGTGTTGTACTCTACATGTCTGCGGTAGAGAGAGGAATCGTTATACAGTACAAGGTGATAGTGTGAAAGAAACGGGCTGTTTTTTCTTTTAATATACAGTAGTTTGAAATACCTTCAACCCACCTTTTATGTACTTTTATTATTTTGTATGTTGGGTACTTTGATGGTCATGATGTGTGTGTGTATTTATGAAAAAATAAAACGTTTTAAAAAGTCAACCAGGGAAGTGAAATTCTGCTATATAAAAACTGATACCATTACAAGCAGTTTTAACACTAGAATCACAATGAAAAATATTCTACCTCGATCAAATTGTTTTCAAGGGTAAAAATGAAGAATTTATAAAACTACTGGGAGTATATCGTAGATGCCGTGTTTATTTTTCTAATCTTCAAAGAGATTCAGAGTATAATTGATAGTTGTATAGGTCTACTGTTTTATGCCTATATGTAATCTTTATTACTAAGCCAAGGATTATGCAACTATACAAAACTCCAATACTGTACTACAGTACTGTATAAATAAGTACACAGTGAAGTGGCAATTTGCTGCTTTATCTACTAGCTTATGCAGACGAATAAATAACATCGACTTTTTCAAAGTGGTAACCAAGCTGAACCCCTTTCTCCCTTTCCCCCCAATACCATAACCCTACCCTGACCGAAATACGAAATTGGCCAGTTCGGATTAGACGTTGGTTTTCACTTATTCCGTACAAAAACAAACAGCCGGCGCGGTGTGCGTGAGCGGGGGGAGGGGGAGGGGGGGTGTCACGGGCGACTATAGGGGCTGGACAAAGGCCTATCGCCGTCACCCCTGTTTAAGTATGGTTTTTACCCTTGAAGAGTTGTCATCCGAAGTAGGTCTATGTGCCATGTGCCCGGATCGCCCCTCCCCCACTTTTTACTCCCCCAAATCAATATCTACCCCATGAGGAACTACCATTTACGTGCGGCCAGACAATGTACTGTTTCTAATTATTTGTACATTAGGTTTCTTTTTTGTCCGCTTTTTTCAACTGCAGATAATTATCGGGGATTATCTCCAGAGGGGCTGTTTTGGTTGGAGCGACACATGTTTTCATTGGCTATGCTTTTTTGAGTGGACACATTTTGGGGGAGGTCGTTCAGGGGAAATGGAATATTTATTACGAACGTATGTGGGAAACGTTAAGATTTTGGGGATGTTAATTTCGCTCATTGGCATAATTTAACAGAAAAGGCTTCACACAAATCCTTGAAATTAGGCTTCTTAAACAGTTTATAATCAAATTCTCCAATCCTAAAGAGAGGTTAAAGAATAAATATTTGGCCAGTTCCTTAATCAATCAGGAAACTATTTTTACATTCTCAATATAACATACTCTTTAGGAAATATATAAGAATGTTTCAATTGGAAACTAAATGAAAATACATTTAAGGATGTGGTTGACGAAAGTCAGAATGAACAACCACTTCCTCAAGCAAAGTGTACATTATTATTTTGTTTTAAACTACCTTGATATTTTTTTTGGATTAAATTCTTTTTAAAATATTTAATTTCTTAGTTCATTTCATCTTATATCTGTTAAAAAAAAAACTTTATTAACGAATAAGATAATATAAAATTGGAGACAGAGCAGAGAGAGATTTCCTTTCGATAAATGTTAAAATTTAAAATCTGATGAAGAAACAGAATAGTAGTTTTCATAACTAGGAGCGAAAGTGGCTCTTTTTGGTACGAGATCGTAATTTACAGGCGAGGCGCAGCCGAGCTTGGAAATGCGATCGAGTACCAAAGAGACACTTTTGCTCCGTGTGATGAACGACTATTTTCATCATTATGTATGAATAACCATTTAATCGTTAAAAAATTAGGCTACATAATTTTAGGTTATCCAAAATAGTCATCGTCATTTACACATCTCTTAATTGTTTACAAACACAAGTTAAGAAATCGTTCAACCTTTAAAACGTAACATAAACAAATTTTGACATTAGAGTACGGCAAAATTTACCATATGTTTTTTCAGTACTCCTATTCGAAGAGATCCAAAAACGATCATTTTGCGTACGATTTAGAGAACTAAAAACGGCTGTTTTCGGGACAGTATGATGAAAAATTATTTTGATACCCTCATATTAAGAGCCAGACAGGAACGTTTAAGCACAAGTGGAGGCCACATCAGCGGCCGCCGACCACGGAAGCACAGTCTAACACGGAGGGGACCGCCCGTGGCCGGCCGGACGGACGTGTGTGAGTCATAGACCAATTTAAAAAAGTGTTTTTGAAAAGTGTTCTCATTAGAAGCGCCGCAGGGGTTGCCATTAGTCTGACCAACCCTTAACGGACGTTGGACGCTGGACAGCGCTTACAGGGGCGAAAACATTGGGCGTGGCGAACCAAGCAGCTAGCCAGGGAATCGTTTTTTAATAAACACGTTTGGTTTTTAAAGGTGATAAATACTTGACTACGAAAATCGTTTTAATTGCAATCAATACAATTTAGAGGCAAGCGTTGGAGGTGAGAAAGAATACCACTATAGGTGACTTTTCGACCTGAAAAACTGTACAATTTGTTAAGCAGGACGTTATTTTGGAAAAATAAGTAAACTCGATTAAACTTTTGAAGAAATTAGAAAGTAAATGCTGTAATTTAGTTTTAATCAGAGGAACGAGTCATTTGTGAAATGTCTCGGAATGAATTTCACCGCAAATGTCCAAAACCGCTTAAATTATTCGTCGACTCTTTCAGGTTCACATTAGAGTTTTACTAACGAACGGACTGGTCTGGGTTCATTCGAGTTCAACGGTGGGAAAATTTTACTGCTTGGGTCAAGCTTTCTAAAATTATTTCACAAGACTCTATTCCATTATAATCACGATTTGCGTGCGCATTTTTGAAACGGATGATTTAATTGCTGCTTGCATTCACTTGTGCACATCGATGGACGTGCATAGATATAATGGACATTACGACCATTATAATGGTTTATTGTAGTTATAAGGTAAATTAAACCTTCTACTGGTTAGTTAAAATATTTACGCTATCACATAAAACATCATATGGTATAATTTATTTATTCCTTATTCCGATCATTACATTAATGAAATAATAATTCCTACCCATAAGAACAGCACAAACATTTTTTAATTCTATAATCACTAAAGGAGTGAGAAAATGCAGGAACTAACGCCCAATAAAATAACGGGCATTTGCATCCTTGATAAAGAACTTCTTGTAAATTTAAAACATCAGACACATTACGAGCTTTACGATCTACTAACAAACACCATGCGAATTTACCTGAAGTTACATAAAAGAATTCGATGTTTAAATGTATGAAAACCAAACATAAACCCAAAAATCTTCTATAGCGTCTGCTATTTTGTAAGTGTCCTCATACCATATACTATTAAAAATAACTGGGCTTACACCGTAAGCTGTGAGTGTGACAAACAGTTGAAGCTTGTACAACCAACTACCGACCAATATCGCTTCTCTCCGATTTCGCAGACGTTTTGTAACTCACTCCACAAAGGTTGACACCATAAGCTATTAAGCGACAAACAGTTTCAACATGCACTTTAAAGGATTTGCAACCACCTTCACCAACTGCCGACCAATATCGCTCCTCCCCGATTTCCCAGATGTTTTGAAACTCACTCTTCGTGGATATACACCATAAGCTATGAAGAGACTTCGACTGTTTCAACATGCACTTTGAAGAACATGCAACCACCTTCGCCAACTACCGACCAATATCGCTTCTCCCAGATTTCCCAGACGTTTTTCATCTCACTTCCCATAGGTATATACCATAAGCTATAAAATTCACAATATAGGGCATGCAACCACCTTCACCATCTACCGAACACTATCACTTCTCTCCGATTTCCCAGACGTTTTGCAACTCACTCCCCATAGGTATATACCATAGGTTATAACATTCTCTATAAAGGACATGCAACCACCTTCACCAACTACCGACCAATATAGCTTCTCCCCAATTTCCAAGAATTTTTGCAACTTACTCCCCATAGGTATATACCATAAGCTATAACATTCACTATAAAGGACATGCAACCACCTTCACCAACTACCGACCAATCTCGCTTCTCCCCGATTTCCCAGACGTTTTGCAACTCACTCCCGGGCCGCGGGCCGCGAGTCGTCCCATAATGGCGGATGGTAATGCGAGGCGGAGTCGGCCGTAGGTGTCATTGTGACCGGGGAATGCGGTCACCTGCCTCACCCCAGACATGACCGGACATCGTCATCTTTCATGCAAATCGCACCTTAATTACCGGCGGGAACGACTCGCACAGAATGAAGATGGAGGGATTGTCGGTAATGGACCGGCCGATTGTCTCGTGCCATCGGACGTTTGTGTGTGTGTGTGTGTGGACGTTCGTGTGAGAGCGTGTCTACGTGTGTGTGAGTGTGAGAGTGTGAGTGTGCGCGTGTGGGAGTGCCGGATCGTGACGCGCCTGGCACACATCGCATCGATCTGGAGGTACGGCGGGCACGATGTGTTTTGATAGTGTTGATGGTTTTGGTGGATCCACACTGGTGGCTGAGGTGTGAAAATGTAGGTCTTCGAAGAAGAAAAAGCATGTAGGAGATTATGCTGGGCTGATCCTCTGGACTGACCTTCGAGCGCTACGTTGGGTATAAAATGATTATAATGTGTTTATGTTATTGAGATCTCTGTATAAAAACCAAAACATCAGAGACCTCTAAAAGAGGTTATTTCTTTTGATAAATTCGTGATTGATTTTTGATCTGATTTAAATGTACGGACTTTTGGATAGGATGTACAGCAATCCATATATACTGTATACTTAGACAAACTCAACTATTCTATTTTATACAAGATGGTGATCAATAAAATACAAAAATAAAAATAATAAATCCCAAACCAGCAAACAACATTTACTATGAACGGTACATAGAAGAAGTGTTTTAAAAATATTATACTTCATACTTCACTAAATTTTCTAACGAATCGCATTCAATGAAAAACTATAACGATTTGATGAAAACGATAAAAAATGTATAACAAAATAAAGTGTACGCATGGATAAATGTATATTTCTCACATTTATACAGTCTGAGCCAGTACCACATCGGCCGGAATTGGATGAAAACAATAAAAAATGTATGCTACAAACAATGTATGCATATATGAAAAAATGTATTTTCCTCCCTTTTATCCAGCCAGGGCCAGTAACAGTGGCCGGGTCGATAGATGGAGGCCGCGAGGTGTCAAGAGCCGCACAACACGGCCGGACCGGGTGTGGCGCCGATTCCGTATTCAATATTTTTGATTGATGCTCGCGGCCGCGGGTGGCGGTAATTTCCCGTTTCCTTCCCCCGCCCTCCCACCCCCAGCCACCCCTGGACAATGCTCCTTCCTTAACTTTGTCAGGCCACGGGTAGTTGACTCCCCGTATTTATAGACGTCACGCCTCGAGCGGGAATATTCTTGATTTCGGCGGCGTTTCCGATGTGTATTTATTTTATTACTTTGGGAAAAGGGGTCTGATTTGTTAATCTTGGCTAAGATATTTATTTATTTTGTTGGTTTAAGAAAAGAAACGGAGGGGTTTGTTTTTTTAGGGGATGACGGATTAAATTTGTAAATAAAATATTGCATACTAATTTTGTTATTTTTATTAATTAATATTGAATTTTTACTTTCTTAACTAACTCAATTAAATTAAATTGAAAAAACTCAAGTAAATTTGAAAAACCCCATTTAAGAAATTAGATTGAATATTTTAGAACATGCACATAGGTAAATTTAGATTTTGGGTAATTTTTTGTATCAGTAATTTACTCGTCCTCATTTCGACAATAGATTTTGTTTTCATGTACAACAAAAAATAATTTTAAACATTAAGTATGATCCATAATGGTTATTTAAATTTTTATTAAATATTAACAGAATCGCGGTCAATAAAAGTTAACAGTTTGCGTCAAACTGTCAAATGTAATCCTGCAAAACTCACAAAGCCAAAGCTCATCTTCCCTCCGCCTCCCGATTACACAGTTATCTGTGATGGAAACAACCACTCTGACCGCCCTTAATTAGGTGACCAGTTAATTTGGCTCAGACACTGTTTCAGCGGCGGGGGGGTGGGGGGGAGGGGCAGGGATCCAAATTGGTCATATATCTGTCTGGCGTAGCGATCACTGCTCGGGCCAAAATAAGGCAATTGGTAGACAATAAAAGGAATCGATGCGGCTCTATCTATTTCCGCAACTTTCTCCCTCACCCCCTCCCCCCACGTTGGAAACTTGGACCGGCTCATGAATAAATCAAAATACTTTGCCGCATTCCATCTGGCCCGGCAACCACTGTTTTTATTCGCTCTAATAATTGAAACGATTTCTTCTCCCATACTTTTCTCGTGAGGAGAGTATTTTTGACACATTCTGTTGGGAAAAGGGGTAGTTTAGCATTTAAGTTCTTCATTTAAGTAAGGGGTTTAATGTGAAATTTACGCTACTTATTTGTGTATACTTCATTCCAAAACAAATTGCTAGCCCCTAGTCTGCAAAATGAACAAAAACAAATTGACCAGTTTTTGCAAAAAATAAACAAACAACTAAATTCAAACAAGTAAAGACGACTTAAAAATTGTTCACATACAAACTTATGTCGAGCTAATGAAACGAGTAGCCTATTATTATTCACTCAGCATCATAGCATTGTTCAATATCATACGGTTATTATAAGTTGGTGCACGTTTCAGTTCCAGTTTACATTGTTTTATTCCTCTCTCCCGCCGTAGGTAAGATGTTCGCGACAGTCTCAGGCCGTGTGATGAGGACATAACCCCGCTGGTCGCGTCTAATGCGCCTTTTTACACGGCGCCTTATTAGCGCCCATTACGCCCGTATACCGGTGTTGGTCTTGGTCTGTCATCGGTGGCTTCCAACGCCCACTGCGCTTGTCCTGTGGTTGTCACGATTCAGCTGCCCAGGTATTGTACTTGCAAACATCAGGGGAATGCAGAAAGCATTTGCTTTGTGTGGCTAAAGTGTATTTATATTGTTTAGCGAATGAGCAAAATAACCATACTTGATAAGAGAAAATCATTAGTTGTTTTATTAACTGTATATAATGTTATTGATTCGAAACCCTTCAATAACAAATACTACTGAGGGGTCTGGGTCAAAACAGTTTCTCAGAACTTCTCTAAGGGATAATCTTTCAACCACAAAGCAATAACGAGTACTTTCCTAGAACTAAAGTTTTCGATTCATAATCTCATGATAGGTTGATTAGCAGTAATTCTGTATACGTTTTGGACTGGACCCTAAGGCAACTAACGTAGAGAAGACTCGGTTGAGAAAAGGTTTCAGATAGTTTTAATGTCAACGGCGCGAATGAAACTTCTTATTTAAATAAAGATTAAATTACCAAGAACTTTTGGGAAAAGTCGGACTCCCATCATCAACCCCATTCTTGAAGGATGTCACAGTGAGAACATTTGGGGAAAATATGTTTTTTGATAAAAACTTCCCTAAGAGCACGCATAGTCTACGTAAAGAAAAGGGCTGAACAGTAGATTTCTTTTCAATTATCTGTTTAATTAACACCTGCTGAGAAGCGTGAGTCTAGTTTTGACCAAATTTCCTCCTTGATTCCACTCTTTGCAATGAAAGTCAAAACTCAGACGACAAAATACAGAAAAAGTGTCACCAGTCGCGCAAGAATCACTCACAGCGGAGTGACACCGCGGAGTGACCCAATTCGATTACAGAGTGACAAGACGCCGCGACGTCCCCGGGGGCGCCCCGGGCACCTGGCGGCGGCGGCGTCGCGGCGTCTGGGCGTAACGCGATTGACGTCGCGTTAATGGGAGATGATCCGATTATGTGACGTCCAAGTCCCGCCCGCCCCCGGCGCACTCTCCTAATGTGATTGAGGAGAAAACAAACCGACAAACCGTCTCGCGAGATCCTCCCACCTCCGAGTTGGTGGATGGCTGTTTACACGACGTTTATTGGGTTCGATCTTTTAAGATGGTAAATTAGATAGTACTTTGGGTTTTACAGTTGTTTTTATGGTTGCAGAAACTGGGAAATGCTTAAGTCCTTGTTTTATAGCTACAGGTACTTAAAACAACAAAAAAAGGAAAATGTATAATTAAATTAAAGAAGTTAAAGTTTTATTAAAATTTCGTCGAACTTGCAACTTTAATTGTGATTTACGATAACAAATATCTCTAGCTTGAAGGTTAAATAAAGTACAACTCGAATACAAAAAAAACTATTTAAAACAAATAACAATTTCAAAACTTTTACAAAAAAAATGTAGGGAAATTTTAGGGTCTTGTGTAAATACTTAGTTTAAGCAAATTATGTAATAACTACAAAAAACATTATAGTAAGAAAAATTGATTAGTGATCGGTTCAATAAATCTTTAGATATTTTATTTCAGAACAATTTCTTTTACTAGAGATTGTTTTTACAAGACCATATTTGGTTTACAAACGAAGTATATTTTCTTAAGATAAAACTGCGACTCAAAAGTCGTTCCAAAAGTGTTAAAAGATGGGTAAACCGTTCAAAGTGGCCGTAGGGACATCGGCACAAACACAGGAATGGAAGTCAGCACAAAAGTTGTTTGCGTTCGGGGGGGTTAATTCGGAGCGCAAACAACTCGATTTTGGGGCGCGAATGTGGCACCCCGCGGGCGCCATAACGGGACTGAGGCACTGAACATTGGACGCCCCCGCACAAGGGGCAGCGGGACGGGGCAGGTGGGGCAACTGGGGACGGGGAAAATAGAGCTGAAAGCGAAAAGTGTAGTTTAAAACTTGAGATGGAGCAAAAAAATACAATTTGCCACTTGAGGATAGTTTTGTATGGGAGTTCGGTGAAATTTCAAAATGCTTTCAATTTTATCACTCAAGGAAAAAGTTTACAAAACTACCATTTGCACCATTCAAGTTGAATAGTTAAGGTGAGTACTATGAATGAACTATGTGGCGTGCATTACAGTAAAGTTGAAATTGAGTTAGTCGATTAACTTACCAACAAAACGTTTTCAAATCATATCGTCATTAAGGCTAACCAAGTTAAATAATTAAAGTGAGTATGAATTAACTGTGTGAACAATATCTTTTATAGCTAAAAGTAGTTAATTAAGTTACCAGGTTCATTATAGATTAATCAAATATGATCAGGCAAACTTAATAGCACGAAACATACTCAACAATATTGTTTGTTAAACAGTTCCATACAAAAAAAATTATTCCACTTTTACACTAGTCCAAGACAAATATTTCATTACAATTTTAATTGGTTGAACAGGTGACACCAGATCTTCCACACAACTCTAAGTCACTAACACAAAACCACAAGATGCGAGAATATAAACAATACAATCTGTATTAAACCAACCCTTCACAGAGAATACCGGCTTCAAATCGGTTTAACCCAGAGGGAACATGACATCCCTTATACCATTCAATTTCCCATGTTAGTTCGTTAGCTAGGCACACAGTTTACGGGTGTGTGATGGCCGCCATATAAGCCCCATAAAGCCACGATGCTACGCTATGGGATGTTATTTTTGCCTGGTTAACGACCCCGGGTAGTTTACGTCCACCTCTTAGACCCTCGGTTAATACGGTAGAAGATTAACTCCTTACGCTCGTGGCAATGGTGAAATGCTGGGTTCCCACGATTAAAGGAATCGCAAGATTGTGTTTAATGTGCCTTGCTTTGAACGGGGGTGAATCAGCGGTTGTTTGATGTTGATTGAAGCACTGTTACATAATGTTTTGTATAAAATTCATCTGTTGTTTCACTATGTGAATTTGCTTGGCTGATTAAGTAATTCTATTATTAGGAAAAAACGCACCGAAGTAAATTTTTTGCAATGTATGTAGGCTTGCCTTATTTTTTAGGACTAAAAATACAGAAATAAAGTCATTTATTTATTTATTTTATAAGGATGCGTACAATTTCCATTGCGCGATACACACTATGCTATCAGCTATTCGATACACAAACAGCTCGATCAGCTGTTCGCGAAGGATTTTAATTGGTCGCGGCTGGACCAATCAGAGGACGCGAGATGGTCGGACAATTAGCACTGGACGCGGAGATGCCATATGCGGTCCGCGGCCTTGGCATAGCAGCAACGACCTTCCCACGGGGAGCGCTGCCGCGTATTCCCCAGAAGAAATTAGCTTTATGAAGTGGGAAATCGGGAGAGCAGCCAAGAGAGACTAAAAAGTGGAGGTGCAAGTGTTGCGTTGATAATTTCTACGTAATTAGAAGAACGTTTTGCTTGATGTTCCTTAACTAGTAAGAACGAAAGTTTTCCTCCTCAAATTAGACTTGAGTACTATTCTTTCGGTGATCAATCGAGAATAAATCGAGTATTTTGTTTACATAATATGATATAAAACATGAGTTCATCACTTCGCTACACTTGTGTAACTGTTGTACCTCTCTTATATGTGAGCAGCTAATATTGATTCACGTCTAAACAATTCTGTCGTAAAGTGAATGCATGGTTCAATGTTTCCAAACCACTAATAGACTCTCTGTTATTGGAATTTACCACGTTCATAGTTTACTACATAGTTGGATTCCTATTATATAACACCCCTCATCTAAAAAACAATAACATGAAAGAACTTGATTAAGCCCATTTTAACAAAATGCAGTTTTTTTACAAAAAAATTATTTATTGAAAAAAAAACATTGGGGGCAACAGGTTTGGTGCAGTAACCGTAAGGTGGTTACGATCCAAAATAAGAGGCAGTAACCATATCTCCAGCCATCACGGGCAGGTTCGCGGCGCGGCGTCGAGAGCGCGCTGTCGCTATTTGTTGCTTTTATTGCGCAGTTGTCATCTGCAACTTGTGTATTGCTACTTGTCTTCCACGTTAGTGTTAAGCCACTTGCCATCCCGCATTTACACATCTGAGGGTTAGGTTAGGGGTCAATAAAACACTGCAATGTCGTGGTAAAATGTGCACAAGTGGGTATTGTTCTGAGACGTTTCCCAAAATTTAAAGAATCTTGTATATAAAGATAGTTTATAGAATATTGTCATATTTATACACATTGATAGTTGCACATATACAAAGAATACACGTATTTCTTTTGATTGAAAAATTAACGCAATGTATACCTTATTGTGAGGAATATTTTGATGCTCAAGAGTTTCCAAACAAAGCGTGTTCTGAGCAGGATTTTTGTTTTTGGGAAAGAATTAAAGAAATTGAATTGTTAATTTAATTAAAATTCACTGAAAATGCATATGTAATGAATAAATCACCAGAAATTGCGCAATCAGAATGATGGAAAAATAAAATTATTTCTTTATTATAACAAAGATTATTTTATGAACCAATCAAACAACCATTGTATTTTAAAACTTCATAGGTAATAACTGATAGCTTTTTGTTGTGCGAAGAATAGTTTTGCAGCCAATCAGTAGCCGTACTAAATACAAAATCAAACAGTTGGTAAACACTAGTTTCAAAAATTATACTGTAGATAAATGATTCATATATTATAAAAAAAATAAAATTAATAAAAACAAAATAAAAACCTGGACTAGAAGTAGACATAGCCAAGGACACTAACTGGCACAGAACATGACACAGACCTTCCGGGAGGGACGGACCAAGAAAACTGAACGGGAGAGCGAAGCGACCGAATCAAAACAACCCTTGCGGCCCAACGCTCCCTGGCGGACGGTTCGGCAACTGGTGCCTAGGGTGCCCAAAACGGAAAGAGGGTGTTCCACTTCCAAAAAACCATAGAACTATAGGTGTATACTAATAACGTTATTTTTATTGGTTTAGCTTTTGTTTGTCCTTAATTTTATCATACGATACAAAAATGCAAGCTGAATCATTTTTACGATGCTCTGGATATTAACTATTGTATCATGAATATGGAAATTCGTCTAAATTAACACTACTGTAAACACATCTTTAGACTTTTTCTTTTGTATATTTCTGTTCCAGATAACTCATAAATCACGTGGTCAAGAAATGAACACGATTCTGTCGTCGTCTAGACCACTAGTAGAGCTCGGTTTGAAAATAGGGAGGCAATAAATAATTTAATTCATTTCATAATTAACGCACGAAGAATAAATTTGAATTGCAAAGTAGTAAGGCCGAGCACGAAATTCGTGTTTTTCTGCTATTTATCGTCCACATGATCACGTATGCTGGTCGCGGGTCGGGGGCTGGCTCCAGATCCTCTTAGACGAAGCAAGCGGCTTCTTGCACCTTCCATTGAACTACCTCGCATGATAATTTAAAATAAATAGAATGCACTATCCTCTCAAAAGCACCCCCTTATGCACATAATGATAAGGGCAATAATTAATTATTTGTTACAATTTCAACATCTTAAAATATTTATTAGCTAAATGTCTATATATGATTTATTATATTCGTGATAGATAAATTATTGTATCTGTCATTTCAGAAATTCATATATTTCAAACGTAAACTGAAACGGTTGAATGTGTGAAGGTAAAAAATAAGATTTATATTGGGAAATCAGTTTAAACTGTTAGTTAACGAACAATCAAACTGAAGTCGAAAACAAAAGTTGGAATATTTCTCATTTCATATATTAATTTTTTACAGTCACTTTTAATGTTTGTAAATTAATAATTACGTCAAAAAATTAAATTCTCAATGAAATTATTCAAACTCACATAACATGACACATAACAGCAAACAATAAGGGAAATTGCAGTAGGCAACTTGACCACCTCAAAACCAAATTGTACGTATTTTTCCAAAATTCGAAATCTGAGGCGCTCCAGTTGCGGCAGGTGACTGCGGGGGTGTGGGAAACTGACCGTGAGAAAACACGGATTTGGGATTCTGGGTCCAGGAAGGTGGGCGGGGTGGTCAGGTGCCGGACTACAAATTCGCAACCCTTTCAAAACCTCGAGAAACTGCCCTTCGGCCGGACAACACAAATGTTTGGAGATCTCCTCAACCCCTGCGGTGCGACCGGGGTGGGAAAACATTTCCTGAACTGAGTGAAATTAATTTTTTTAGATAGAAACTGACTCATTTTTAAATTACAGTGTTTTAAATGTTGGATTCTTTGACGTAGATACTTGTATATTCTGATTGCTCTATTTCTGTAATGGTGTTGATTTTTGTCTGTGGATTTGCTACAACGTTGGTATTTTCACATAACCTATAACAAGATAAGAGGATCCTTATTTAACGGGTCCAGTTTGCATCGTGAAGGACCTTGAACCAGTTCAGAGCTCACCACAACAGCCGCAGGCTTGACCGTACCTTTTTAAAAACACGAGCACACTCGACAACCTCCGACAATAACTCAAGCCCACCAAACAGTTTGGTAGTAAAACGCGTGAAACAGGCGATTTGTCACCGAGCCAAACACTTCGGCGGCGGCGGCGGTGGCGCTCGAGACGCTGGCGGCACCTGGCGGCGTGACTCGGCACTACCGAGCATTGTTGCGGGAGTAGCGTAAAACTGTGAGGTGTGAATGAGCAGGGCAGCCGCTGGCAACAACAGCTGATCCACAGTGGACACCTACCTGACCACTGGTTCTCACGGGGTAAGGGTGATTGTGAGTTTAAAGGGAATTCTGTTTGTGAGAGACAGAGTTTTGCTACAGTTTTGAAGATATTCCCTTCCTACCTTCTTGAAATTCGTGCATTAGTAATTGTTGTAGTCACGGGTTTTATTTCAACTTGAACCCCTCACAAACATCCCGTCCTCAAATTCCATGATGGGTAAACCAGTAATTATACCATCAAAAGTGATATCGAACCCCCCTACCCCCCCCCCCCCTTGCTTGATGTTTTAGGAAGTGAGTTGCGTCCTTTCATCAAAGTCTTCCTAAGTTCACGTTTAGTAAACTCCGATATATCAGAGAAAATATTTATATGCTACAAATAAATCTGGAGCTATACTCCATAGTATTTAAGACATCTCAAGTATTTATCTCAAGTAATATTTGGACCCAGACATCTCTGGGTGGTTTTAGGAAGTGAGTTCCGGACGTTCATAAATTTCTTCCTACTTTCACGTTTCACTTAGTGCTGCATTATTACCCCTCACAGTCTGAACTTCCACGTCCCACATGCACAAGCATAATCGTCCAAGCATGCAAAACTGCAGAAATTACAAGTAACGGTAGCGGTGGGAACGTCTCCCCAAAAATATTCGGTAATTATTCGTGAATAAGCGCGACGGGACCCAAATTGCTTTATGGGCACAATATACGGAATGGACGCGAGGCCCTAAACGGGCAAAAGCCGTATTTACAACGGAAAACTGTAAATTTTTATGGTGGCGGGATAAAGGTAAGAGTTTAAGCCGTCGCGAGATACCGATGTGGATTTGTCGCGTATTTGCCCGAGTCGCGAGTTGTAAACCAGGAGATTATCGGGGAAAGATTGAGTCATTCGGGACGGATTGGCGAGGGATTAGCGCAGGTGTAATGTGTGTGTATGTAGATCCTGTTGGATAGTGCGATACCGTTGCGGGTATGAGCGCATATTGATTGAGGCTAAAACTTAATATTGCTAATAAAGTACATTTCATACTTTTAAAGCATGGCTTGAAGTTTGAATACAGTATCTCAAACTGATTTTCATTAATTAAACAAAACTACATTCTCCAATTATAACGTTTGTTTTTATTTTGAAACAGTAGATTAGGATAATGAGGACACGCTTATAATATTTTTTCCATTATAAGGATTTGCAATATAATGATGAACGAAGTTTCAGTGTATCGGTAGGAAGGGTTGGTGTGTTTTGGGTGTTTAAAGTAAGTTGTAAACTTATTTTTTAAACAAAAAAAACATAAATTCCAAATAAAACTTTGCTAACAAGGTACAACATCAATTTACATCAATTTATACTTTAAAAAATTACGCTCGGACCTTTAAAGAAAATAAAAAAAAACACCAATTATTAACTATAACAACCATGAGAAATCCTCCACTAGGAAACCTAATTAGTCATACCTGTCGTTCAATTAAAACGCGACCGAAGACGGTCTCATAAGTAGAACTGCGTCTGAATCAGATAAGTCGGCGGAAGCGGTACAAAGAAGTAAGGGGGATGACCAGGGGGAGCGTGGGAGTGGGATTGTTATGGTCCGATCTGACCCCGAGATAGTCCGCACACACGGCCACAGATAGCGCTGCGCACCGCTTTATGGAAATCCCGCGCAGACCTAGTTTAGTTCCGGGGTTCGCGGTTCGGCGAGGTTCGCGAATCGCCGGGAGAGCGCGGGGTGTACGGGTAATCCGTCGTCATCGAACGTGATTAAGGATGGCAAAATTCACCAACATATCGATGTATCGGTTTTTGATATATCGAAAGTAAAGTATCGATATCTAATAAATATCGGTAATAAAATATCGATATATCCGATATATTGAAACCCGATATAATTCGATTCGAGAAAATCGATACAATTTGCTTATAACATCGAAATGACAGTAACTATGCTGTTATGAATCATGAAAATTAAGAGTCCTCCCTACCCACGGCAGTTTTTGTTCTTCTGCGACACTAGCAGCGACGTTTGGAACTTCGGCTACATAAGAGCCCACGCTATATCAGTGCACATTTTACAATGTAAGGTTTCGCGCCGAACCATTTAGCGCCAATATTTTTAAAATATCCATACTATGCGATATTATTTGAATAAACTACAGGCATTGCTTTTTTATTTTTGAAAAAGGTTACAAAAAACGTTACATTAATGTCCAAAGTTGACTATTTTAAATTGATGGTAGAAAAAACTATTTAAGTCATATAATTTCCAAAAAGAAATTTTCGTAGTTTGGACATTTCCCGTTACAACCATATTGAATTTAAAATTTTCCCTTTACTCATGAGGGGTCCATATGGTTCAGCGTGAGAGCTGTTTTTGAACATTTTTAGCTGGGTGGGGAGGACTCTTAAATTGTTAACAGTTGTGATTTTAGTGGTTAATTTCAGTATGACGGAAAGAGCGATTCTGCATTTGGTGGTTTTCAGAGACAAATTAAAAAATAAAAATATCTAAACAAATCTGTATTGAAAAATTACGCTTGGGCTATCGTAAATAATTAAACTGTATCAAGTTTTAGGTTGGAATAAGGGAGCAGAATTAGTGATACCGATCAACCATGTTTTCTATCAGCGGAAGGTATGAGAGATGGTGATGAGTTTATTTCCTTATCTTTATTTAGAGGAGCTGTGTCTTACGCGAACATTCTCAGTACTCGCGCGGTGTTTCCATATTGGCAGATTCCAAACGATCGTAATATTTACTTAATATTCTGAATTACGAAAATTAAAAACTACTAAGCTTAGCATTTGAATAAAATACTTGTTAGTTTTAATATTTTTATAAATTTTTAAAATTATAAAAATACCGACATATCTGTAGATAAAAATCGATTTTCCCTTTGTATCGAAACCAAAATCTCGCTGCCAATATATCGATATATCAAGAGCAAAATATCGATTGTTCCGATATCGATACATCGTTACCATCCCTAAACGTGATTTGTTTGCAGGTTTGCAGGTTTGCAGGTCGGTAACGCGCTAAACACGTTGCAAGGCCGCCAGGTTTATCGGCGGCGCGTGACCGCTGGCCTGTGTTTAATGGAATTGATTGGTCACACAGAGCTTTGCGAAATTGAAAGACCCGTTTGGAAAAATCAAGTATGCTTATCGCATAGTGATTAGGGAAAACAATTAGACAGTGGAAAATTAATAATTTGTTGGTGTAGGGTTAAAAGGATAAATTGGTTAATTTATTGTTTATACTTTTTAAATTTTTTCAAACAATCTAGCTTATCTCGAGCTCTTCAATTCCATCAAGCCAATTCGCTAGCTTGTTGATTTTGTTGTAAGGGTATTGCATACATATTATGTTTCGTTCGTAGTTTTTAGGTAACACCAAGTAAAACATTAAAATATATTCAGAAATAAACTTAATTTTAAATGTAGCCCTAAGTTAAATAATATAAAATGTTATAGTATAATACATAAGGAAAAATTATCAGCGAAAATAGTTTAATTTACCTTTCTTCTGTCAAGAAATCCTTATTTGGTATCACACTACCACGGTTTCGAACCTCTTATGGGTTCATTTTCAAGTGTTACACATTCATCAAGCTTCAAATGCAGATGAGGTTGTCAAACTGTCCAGAATTTGTCAAAAACACAAAAAGGCTATACAATTATGAAAAAAAATCAATATCAATAAGTATAAATTATCAATATTTATTTAAAGGGAATCACTATACAATCAAAAACAACTTTGTATCTAGGAGGAACCACAGAGGTATATGATATTGCGAAGAACGCACAACGCAGTAATTTCTCACAACGAATTCTTTCAAATTCAGTTGTCTATCAAAACCCCATGTCTATAGTTAAATCATACTGAAAAAATCCACTAACAACTTCTTCAGAGTACAAAACAAATTTACCTAAAACATTAATCCTCTCCAGGATCCGGACTCCGGACGACAGAGAAGAACCAATTACGGCCGCTAGAGCTCGCCGTGGGCAGGGGGCAGCGGGGCAGCGGGGCAGCGGGCATGGGCAGTGTATGCTAATGGCCAGTCTGACAAACAGTCGCATCTATAATTGTGATTTACACGCAAACGCACCTTTGTTGTAGCCCGGCGCCGTAAACAAGGCCGGCGCACATTTACAAATTGACAATTACCGACCAATAACTCTTTTTTCAATTTAGCGCGGCCGCCGCGTAATTTAGCGGCTATTCCGGTTGTTTATTTACTTGTCTGGATCGGCTACCGCTTCCGAGTTCCCAGCACCGGGTCGTGTGTAATTGTCTTGCTGTGAACTTGAAAGAGTTAATTGTCATGTTATGTGATATATTAGAAGATTTTAAAAGTAAAACTTTGGTGATTCTATGTTCCGTATTAAGTCTTTATCGGAAAATTATTTGCGAATGTCAACTTTTTGACTTTATTAAAAGGTTTTTTTTTTAAACGCAACCCAAAGCTTTATTTAATCAGTAAAGGGTTATTCATCCCCAAGATCCCCGGATTTGACCCCACTATATAATTTTCTTTGGGGATACATACATAAAAAGTAAGGCCTACGAAAACAATTCACAGGATATTCAGCACCTCAAAACAAACATAAAAAATTTAATACAAGAAATTCAAAGACGTACAAAAAAAGTATAATAATAGTAAATAATAGGCTGTATAAAATGTAAAGATTATCAAACAATACTCATTTCATATTTACACGTGCATTATTCAATCTTAAAAATGGATTGCGTTTGAAAAAAAAACACCCTGTACTTATCAATGCTTGTAGGCTTAGTGACCTTTGTAAATCACGGACAATGTAATTCTAGCATTAAACCGAAATTCACTGTTTGTATCTTGTTTATACTAATCAGGGACAGACATAATCTCATTTTAACTTACATTTTGTAGAAACATGACGTAGTTGAGATGACACCTAGATGACGTTGTCCGTCGGGCTGCACTTGATTTTGTCAAGTACAAATAATAACAGTATACCAAGTGCTCATACATACAAAACCAATGCAGCCCGACGGACCAAGTCTCATCCACGTCATGCGTCATCGGCGGAAGCATCTGCACCTTCATTGGAATTTTGTATAAAATAACTAACATTTTTTCTCGGACAAATATGATTAAATATTCAAACCGAGTTTTAATGGCCACTTTATTCTTCAAAATTAATGCGTAGTCGTTAGAGAACATAATTAATAGTCCTTGTGGAATGTCAAACCGCGTCCAAAACTTGACCAGCATTCCCTCAGCCTCGATCTCCACATACTGGACTGTTCGAATCACATGTAAACATGCCAAGGCGGCGATAAAAGCTACTACGTATGAAATATACGAGCAAATCTCCGATCTTACACGGGGAGCCCCACGGAGCTGAAGGCAGTCGGGTAATTAACAACGCTGGTCAACAGTCAAGTTCGCTGACCGCGAGATACGAGATTGTCCCGAATCTCGCGGGGAACGTCTGAAATGCGCCTTCAATTGAGACGGATGCCGCCGCCGCCGGCCGGGCTGTAACTCAGCTGGACATCGTGGGACCTGATTAGGCTGCGAGAGGGTCCGGTGTGTAAGTAACACCGGTTTAATCTGGTGGAGAGTTTACACCTTCCTAAACAACAATCAGGCAAAGAAACATTTAGATCATATAATTTAGAATTCTAACTTTTCCATCCATTTATATTCTGGAAACTATCATTTACCAAGAGCAACATATATCCATTTCTTACTCCAGTTAATTGCAGATATTCTCTCTGGAACACTTCCAACCTTGCCATTCCCCGTCATTCAACTTTATTCTTCCAAAAACACTTTCATTACATAATTCAGTCAAACTCTTCAATAACCTTCCATTCTCATTACAGGCTGAACAGGAAGTTGGTATTTAGAACGAAATTAAAGTCCATTATTTTAATTAGGACGTTATACTACAGCACCCGTGAACACAGTCTTGACTCGTAAATACTAGTTGTATTGCATTGTGGTTAAGACATGTAAATACAGTCGACTCTCGCTAACACGAAATATCACGGGACTGGGATTGTTCTTCTTGTTACATATAGTTCGTCGTAAGCATAGTTCGAGTTATAGAGGTAAACCAAATGAAAATTCGTGATACAGAGGTAAAGAAGATTATGTAGTTTATTCACTACATCTTCGACAAATCTAAGCTTTTAACTTATTTTAATATTGTATATCAATGAAAAATACAGTATTTATAATATATAACCCGTAAAACACAAATCGGATAAGATCGCATTAATTCTGATTAAAAAGTCCGTAATATTCCATTGCTTAAACATGTAAAAACAATTACAGTATCGATCATAATTTTTCTATTAAAACAATAATATAAAGAACCTTTGCTGTATCCCCTACAGCTACAAAAATTAACTTTTAACTTTTACTAATTTCACTGATTAAAAAGTCCGTAATCTCCCTCTTTGTATTAAATAAATATTTACTGTATCCCCTACAGCTACAAAAATAAACTTGTAACTTTGAATATTACTGTATTAATAAATAACACTTACAGTTCGGTGTAGTACATGACCAGAAACGTGTAAAATAGAGTAAACAATTCACACCGACAGGTTGCATCCTGAACGACGGGATTTCATATTATAGAGGTCCATTCTTAAAACCTCGTGGTATGGAGGTAAACTTCGAGTTATAGAGGTAAAGCGCGAATCAAATTCGTCTTATCTACTGAACTTCGTGTTATAGAGGCAAATTTTGGGTCCGCTCGAGTTATAGAGGTAAAATATAACCAGAAAATTAGTTCGTGTTATGTATAGTAATTTCTTCGTGTTAGACAGGTTTTTCCAAGGGGATTAAAAATAATTCGTGATGTCGAGGATTTCGTGATATCAAGGTTCGTGTTAGCGAGAGTCGACTGTATTTCAGTTGCTTTAACTGTAGGATAAACAAGATGGCTTATCTAAGAATGTAATTATTTGACTTGGCCAATACAAAAATTTGTTAATCTGGCTTAATAAATGCGACTTATAGACTTATTGAGGTTACAGTCTCAAGTGATATAGTTCGATAGGAACGTTCTGTGCAATTGGGGAGGGGATACAATCTGTAGCCATAATTTGTACTATCCTACTAATATTGTAAATACCTGCTTTACTGGTATCCAACAGTTGGCAAATGACTAGTTTCGACTTATAATACAAGTCATTATCAGACTTCAAAGGACGTCTTCTGTATCATTTTCGGTTGAAGATTTGTTAGTTTAAATAAAATACCTCCGCGGACACGATGGGCAACTCTACAACCGAAGATGATAGATGACATCGTTAGGAGTCTGATGATGTTTTGTCTGAGTCGAAACTGTTAGTATACCAGTAATGCTGGTATTCACACATTAGTGTTTATCGGTATCAGGAGATTACAGCAATTCAAAATTAATTCATCCAACCCTGGGGACTACATTACAGATACAAATCTGTATTCAGCAAAGCACGAGTAAAAAGTAAATAAGAGAGTTAAGGTATTAATAGTGAAGAAGGTAATTTAGAAAAAAGGAATGGTAGTTCCCCACCTAACTGTCTGAAGATTGAATTTCCTCACTTCTTAATGAATACTTCGCTTCATAGTTCGAAGACCTCATATTTGATGAGAAAAGGAGTAACTGTTAGTCTCAACGTGATTTTCTTTAGACACTGACCGTCTAATCGGCCTGCAGTCTTTATTAAACCGTTCCCCACCATAAAACTAGGAAACCCCTAAAAAACGTAAGACAAAATAAATCAGGAATCTCAGGAAGGGGACAAAACCAAGTGGAAATCCAATTATCCCATGGGTTTATGGGTTGTAAAATGAGCAGCGTCTTCGGTCGGCCGCCGCGATGGGTTTATGGCAGCCATAGATGCTATCACTGGCGTCCCGTGGACATTTTATTGATTTTAAATGTACCCATGTTTGTCCAGGGTTTCGCAATATCCCTTTATTAGCCACCGGTTTTTAAGTCCCGGTAATATTACTAAAGGCTACTGCGGTGCCCCTCGTTTTAAAGGAGTATTTTTTAGGTAAAAATGTAAAGCAAACGGAATTTTTGCAGATTTTATAGATTGGTTAAGACTTTACCCATTCCTTTTTTCAACCAAGAGAAAAACGGGCATAAGCTGCGTGATTTATCACGAGTAGAGGAGCTGCTCTAATATGAGTATTTGTAAATTATACTACGCTTATTTGCAATCCTGAGAAAATAACTCAATATTTGAGTCTGTATATGAACGATATAACAGTTATAAAATAAGTGATGGTTTTCTTGATATAACTCTTTTGTTTTGTAAAAGATAAGTTGATACAAAACAACTGAGTGATCAATTCATTAGATACATTACTTTGAAATGGCGACCTACCCAGGTAGGTATTTTAAGCCAAGTATGAATGACAGATGAGTGAAGGATGATTGTGGCGCGATAGTAAATAGTAAGAGCGAGGGGAGAATGGGCAAACAGAGAAAATCTACTTTACCCCAGGAGACCTTATAGTAGAAAACTTCACGCCATAGAGAAAATTAGAAATGTCATTTCTTCTTCTCTGCGACTTCACAGATTCCGATCCTTCCTCAGAGCGATCTTCCTCCCCTCTTAATTGCAAAACAAATCGCCCCTGTTTAACTTTCAAATCGCCTCTCTGTCAACAATGCCCACCTGGAAAATTGATAAAAGACGCATTCCCGAATGGTAATTACAGCCGGTGGGAGGGACGGCCCACCATATCCTGTTGACCATTGTCTCCCGCCCACCTTATCCTTATCCTTATCCTTAATTAATAAGTCCAGGATCGAGCGTCACCTCCGGATCCCCCGTGGGCGCGTGTCATAGGTTAGTTCTGCTCTCTGTGATCTATCGCTGTATTGTTTGCGTCGTGTTTTTTATTGTCGGTAATTGATCTTTCTGCATTCTGCTCACGCTGTGCGGAACGTCGAATGGTCGACACCCATGTGCGTTTCTCTCGTTAATGCGCACTCGCTCCTTGTGTGGGTGCCGAGTTGTTGGGTTTGAGGTTTTTATGGGTTTTCCGTATTGATTTATGCAGTTTCTAATTGAGTTTCCGAAAGAGGTAAGTGAGAGTTGGATTCTTCGGGTTGGTTGAACAGGTTTGCCCATCCAGATTTTATGTACTTTTAAGTTTTCTATGTTTTAGACTCGCTCCCATATACATGTTGGTTTGGTCATGAAAAAAGTGTTTTGCAAACACCATCATCTACCATTGATGATTAACAATATTTAAGACCAATAAGATGTTAAGGATTTCAAGCAATAATAATTTTGGCGAATTTCCCCTATAGGGAAAAAGCTATTACTGTAGGTCTCATGGTAAGACCTAAGCCCGAGACCATGATAACTTTTCGTTTTGGGGCCACCAGAAGCAAAAAACACCATTCGTTCGAATTTATATATGATTGAAATGAACATAATATTAACAAAGTACCCTTTTTTATAATAGTTTTATTTATATTTAATTTGACAACATGTTTCGGGTACTATCCCATCTTCATGGTCAGAATATATATATATATATTTGTGTCTGTTAGCACGATAGCGGCCGTAAAAATGGTCCAATCTTAATGAAAATTGGTACAGACGTGTAAAGTGGTAATCACCTGGACGAGTTCGAAAACCAGCCCGATCGGATCACCGGAAGGGGGGGTAAAGGGGGTTAAACCCCCCCATTGAATGGGTTTTTTGAGTTTTTTACATAGAAAAATAAAATTTAACGAATTTTTGCTGGCACCATTGCATTCAGCTCAAAAAAACAAACAATTTAGTATTTTGAATCACTATTCGAAGTCCATTAGTTACCGAGATATTGAAAGTGGTAAACACAGTACGTTGTCCCAATATTAACCTTATGGGAAAAAGTAAAATTCTATATCTCCGTTATTTTTCAACATATCTTGATAAAACTTGGTAAATAGCTTCTTCTGGTTCAGATCTACTAAATATTGAGTTAAAACCACCCAGTTTTAATACACCTGTAGCAGCAAACCTGCATACTCATTCCCCATGTTATTCTTATGGAGCTTACCAAAACATGTCAAATCTCGCTATGTTGGATTGAAATATGTTGTTTTGCATTTGAAATTCGCTGAGTATGCAGGTCTGCTGCAACGGGGGTATTTTATTCGTCAAGGAATCAGAAATATTTAAATAAAATTATTTGTAATGACAGTTTATTGGGCTGATCAATTGAGCTCAGTAATTGATTGGTATTACTAGCATTGACTTCAGAAAGATACTAAGGTAACTTTTAATTACAAAGGGAGACTTTCCATAAACACTGTAACAAGTGTACAAACTTTCATGTCACACAGGATTAGAAAGAGAACGTAGATACATTATTCCAAAAGAGATTTTGACTAGTGACAACTATTGATTACGCTTGTAGAAGGAGATATTTCGATATTTTGGTGATCTGAGACCAAACCTAAAGTAAAATACTCTTATTTTATACAGCATATACAATTTTTAAAACTCATTAAAAGCTGAAATAAATCATTTAAACAGCCATATCTTTCGGCGATATGGCGATATAGACTACGTCTTCTTCAATTGCTGGTTAACAAATAAAAAAAGAGGTACAGCTAGACTATAAGTATGGGAGGTCTCCTTAACAGCCATATTGCACTAAAACAAACGAATCCCTGCACCGAACAATCAGGCCGAAGCCATAAACCACATCACATATTTTCCCTCTGAATAATGTCATAACGGAACTATTTCCGAGGGAATCTCGAACCGTAAAAGAAACTATTCACAATTCACAAAATTCATAACTTTTACAACCCATAAAAGCCGGCAGGTCGCGGAAGTGTGTGGATTCCCGGGTCACCGCGGCCCGTGGAATGCATTGTGTGCTTGTGGTCAAGAGTATTGCCGCTGCGGCCTTGTCGTCGTCCGCACAGACCGCACTGCCGCATTGCGTCAGCGACCGCAGAGTACACGACGTTCGCGGCCTGACGTGTTCATCTCCGGACCGCACGCTTCGGGGCGTGAAAGTGCCGTAGCACAGGAGTGGGATGGGCACCATGGGGTACGGTAGCGACGAGAAATCTACAGGGTTTAAAAATAATAGTGAGAAAATTTACTTAGAAAATCACAGCTTTAAGACTGTATATTACATTTTGATTTTTATTTTTGTGGACATTTGCCAACACTGTTTAGTAAAAAAACAACTGTTTTTGTTTTTTTACTCAGCAGTGATGGCAAAATTCCGCAAAAATCAAAATCAAAATATAAAATCACCATCACCAACAACGATTTAAAAAAAGAACTGTATATTACATTTTAAAATTTATATAAAGCAGAGCTTAGGTTACATACTTGAGTTGTACATTGGATGGTTTTTTTTTAATTATAAAGTGAATTTTAACTTCCATCTATTATCAATTAATTGCTGTAATCTGCGATTTGATATATAAAAGATAACTTATAATTTGAATTCCCATTGGTTTGAGATTCGCCCAAATAAATGAACCGTAAAAATAGTAAATATTCATACTAAGTTGATTACTTTTAACTTATTGAATCGATCGACGAGTTAAATTTGGATTTTTGCATGAAGGTTACGGCTTTTAGCAAATTTTCTCAAAAGAATTTCGCTATTTTATGTTTATTGAAGCCATATTTAAATTTTTCCAGCGTTTTGGCACTTAATGATGATTAATTTACCATAAAATCAAACGGGACTACAGCCAGAGTACCTTTCTCCAATTCATAAACTTCCTAATCATTTTAAAACCTTTGATCCCCGATTTAAAAAGAAATTCGCCATTGAAAATTTGACCATTTTATGACATTCTTGACACATTTCATACTCGAATCCTTTTCACAACCCATAAACCCCCGCGGTCTCCTGACCGGGTCGGCCAAGGTGTGGCGGCCCCTGGCAGCTTTCACGACTACAATAGACTGGGTTTGCATTTATTACCGGTGAAATTTACACACCTCCGACGGCCTTTATTGCTATTTACTGCGGCAATCAAACAAATCCCAGTTTCGGCCTGTACGCTATGTGTTTGTTGGCTGCGTTAACAGCGCGTAAAACAAGAGAGTGCGACTGTGGGCTTTAATTACTGTGACATCAGTGATGAGGAATGTGAAGGACCTCGATCGGTTCGGGGCGCCAGCAGTGATCCAGGGTCAGGTGAAAGCTCAAGATTAGGGGAAATAAAAATCCCTTTAATGGTTACTAGTTACAATATATTATAACAGTATTTCATTGTAGTACATATCTAGTTTTGTCATTCTTCTAAAATTATCAAAAAAACCAATAACTGAATGATTTAGATTTTTAGAAAGGTGTGTCAAGCAACTACCCTTGCGATTATAATATTAATTTCCAAATTCGGTTATGTCACGTTTATTATCCACAATAGTTAAATGATGACAAAAAATCTTCAAAAACTTGGTGAGGAAAAATATGAACCGATTCAAGGAAAATCATCACAAACATATCGCAGAGATTTTGTTAACCAACACATAGCTGTTTTTGAAATTTTTATTTAATTTTGGTAAGTTACAATTTATGTTCTATCCTTATCTTTTTATGTGAGAAATTAGTTGAGTAGAAAAGGCATATATTTTATAATGCCTATATATTTTAGGCATATTTTTTGGTATTAATGTTAAATAAGACTATTTTAGTTTCGTAGTATACAATTATAAAATAATAAGCACGAAGCAATATTTTAAACAGACACTCTAAATTACAGGAGATTATGCGAGTAACGGCCTGAGCGTTGCAGTACGGCTACGCGTCCAACACCAAAGTTCCGCGGGAAGCATCAGTTTAAAGAAGGCGCACACTAAAATATTTTTTGCAATTAAACCGTTAAAATAAACGCGTTTCGCCAAGTTTTGTAAACAAGAACAATCACAATAATTAATAGATATCAGAAAATAAATAATGTATATTAAAGCTTGTTCCTGAAAAACTGGACTCGATAACTAACTAGGGAGAATTCGAATTCTTGCCGTAATTATTTTTGTGGCCAGAATTGATTGCTGCTACACATAAGGCAAACCTCACCAGTTCCTGTTATCAGATATTTTTCTGTTATAGACTTTGTAAATAATTTGTACAGTAGCATTATCTAAATCTTCCCCGAATAAAAAAATAAATATGGATCGTTGTAATAATGATGATATTGTTTAACTTTTAATTTTCTCGTAGGAAACATGGCAAGACGTTGACGAGAGGGCGAGAGTGGGAGATCGGGAAACACTTAGGTATCGATTGGCACTGTGGCATAAATCAGGTTCAGCGGGGTACCATTAGCCGTGCATACATTAGGCTGGACCTTCCCCCGCCCCTCCCCCTACGTCACTACCCCCTACCTCGCCGGGTGTGTGCGTTACATCAGAAATTATTGTACATAACCGAAGCCACATATTGATAGAGATGGCCGTGATGTAACTATTGAATGTCAAGAACTCCTCATAAAATTAATCTTCGACGGTGATAGAAACTTTCAGTAGATTCTAAAACACACAACTACTCATTTTAAGTTGGTTCACATTATTTTTGTTATCACTATCCTCATCGTTTTATTGGTCAGTTGAGATACCAAATTCAAATATTTTGATAATAAAAATTAAAAAATCAATAAAAATTATTTTTACTGATTTGTAAATGTTGATTTTTTGGTAAAGCAAAAAAAAGTACTAAGACCTTCATCATAAACGAAGGAATATGTTTTGCACTGTGATTTTTCCTCAAATGAAACTTTAATCCTTTTTAGCGAATTTCCCCTATGGGGAAGAAGCTGTTACCGTAGGTCTCATGGTAAGACCTAAGCCTAAAACCATCATAACTTTTCTTTTTGAGGTCCTCAGATGCCAAAAACACCATTCGTTCACTTTCATAAATATATATATATATCTATATATCTATATATATCTATATATATATATCTATATATATATATATATGTGTCTTTAAGCACGATAACTTGCGCAAAAATGGTCCAATCAGAATGAAATTTGGCATAGACGTGTAAAGTAGTAATTATTCGGACGAGTTCGTAAACCAGCCCGATCGGACCACCGGAAGGGGGGGTAAAGGGGGGTAAACCCCCCCAAAAATGGGTTTTTTGAGATTTTTACATAGAAAAATAAAATTTTTCAAATTTTTATTGACACCATTGAATTCAGCCCAAAAAAACAAACAATTTAGTATTTTGAATCATGGCTCTATGTCCATTGGTTGCCGAGATATTGAAAGTGGTAAACGCAGTACGTTGTCCCAATGTTAACCTTATGGGAAATAAGTAAAATCCTATATCTCGCTTATTTCTCAACATATCTTGATACAACTTGGTAAATGGCTTCTTCTAGTTCAGATCTACTAAATATTGAATTAAAACCACCCAGTTTTAATATACCTGTGGCAGCAAACCTCCATACTCATTCCCCATGTTATTCTTATGGAGCTTACAAAAACATGTCAAATCTCGCTATGTTGGATCGAAATATGTTGTTTTGCACTTGAAATTCGCTGAGTATGCAGGTCTGCTGCAACGGGGGTATTTTAACTTTGGACTTATTATTTTGGTCGTGACGGTAGAATATTCCTCAAATTCGGAACAATACTATCTTCATAAATTTTTGTTAACTTTCAGATTAATTTAACAGTTGTATAGATCAATTGTGGAAGATTGTCTCACACACAGAAAACCCTGAGTACCGGATAAAAACAGTGCCGGTTTAGGACAGTTAGTGTTTGATCCTGTATCAAAACTGGTTTCAGTAGTTTGTGTGTGTGACAATCTTCCACAATTGGTTAAATTAATACAATATACACATCGGTTAAAGGGTAAGGCGAGTGTTGCTTTAAATTTACACCCCCACTGTAAATAGTAATTTTAATTCAAGATGAAAACTATATCAATGGCTAAAAAGGTTTTGGAGGTTAACTTTTGCACATCACGAGCGCGGCAGAAAAACTGCCAGCGGTACCTGACGGCGATGGGCTGAACTGTGTTGATAAGAATGTTCTTGGCACTTATCAGCGCCCGACTGTATTAGTTTCGGCAAAACTACTACTCATTGTTCTCAGTGCCCGTGCATCATCTCCTCTGTCCTGTAATAATGAACTCAAAAGAATAGGAATAAGCTTGTGCTAAAAGTAACTGGTTAGCACGTAACTTTCCCCAAACACAAAGCATACTATATTTCTAAAATTTAATATTACTCGCCTCTAGCATATGGGATGTGAATCATACATACATAGGTATTACACAAACACCTGCACTGTATGGGTTTCATCATCAAAACCTAGCAAACTTGTTTTGAATAAACGATAAATAAGTTCCACACAAACACATATCTGTGTTTCATTTAAAGACAATCGAACTTATGCACGTATCCATCAGAACACATAAATATAAAGGTTACTTCAAACACGCTGTACACGTTTAAGGAACGACAGATAAGTATTATAAAATCGATTGTTATAGTAATAGCTGTAATAATAGCTATTTCAACTTTGAATTATTATACGCCCTTTAGTGTATTCTACAGTTAACAGGAAAATATTTAATAATATCTTTTTTTATTACAGTTAATTGCTATAAGCCCAAAATTACAAAATGGAAGTGCAAAAATCAAACTATGGTTGTCAAGAGCAGAATGAAGTTTTAGTGGAGAGAGACGTTGAGAGTCAGGTGGCTGTTCCAACGTTGCAGCCACCGTGATAAGCTCGAGCGAGCCGAGGAGGTCAACAATAGCTGTTATCACACGGCCATAAAGCCTTCTGATAACGAGGCCCGTGGTAAATCTTGGTAAATTAACTTAATAAATTACCTCTACGCCTACCGTGACATGAGCGCCGCGCCAGTGGCGACACCTACCTGCAACAGTACAAACAACATGTAGATAAAGGTAACACGTGAGTCACAGGATTGATCGAGTGTTCTGGGGACCGAGCTCTGGTAGAGGAAGGTCATTATACTTAGTTAGATCTTTAGTGCCTAATTAGTTTATGACAATGGTTAAGCTTAAAATGGTTTATAAAAAAATCAATGGTTAAGGAAAAGTCATTCTATATAAGTCATTTGATAGTTCGGAAGAAAAAACAATTTTATGAGAGTGGTATAGGCTAAGAGGCAATTAATTATTGTTCAAATACATTTTTTAGTTTAATTTGATGCTATTCATGAATTTCTCCTTATTATGCGGAATGAAAGAGGAGTCATGGGAAATCATGTTTTACTACACATCCGCATACTTCCCGTTAATGCTGTTATGTGCCAGGGGAGTTAAGTTATTATCGGTCACAAGCTTCATAAATCATTACTGGGTGAGCCTCAACAATAAGCAATTACATTGAACAGCTTCGCTAAGTGTTTTCCAGTGTACAGGCAGCGGCACATACCCGATTAACTACAGACCTATTTCACTACGTTCACACTTTTCAAAGACAATTCAATCGACCGAATCATTAGGCAGGAGGAATGTCGAGACAAAGCGGCCAGATGCGGAATGTAGGCCGCAAAACGAATTATGACACGGGCTTATCTAGTAAAGAACAACGCTACCTACGGCGTTGGGGAACAATCGCAGATAAACTGTGAGACGCATTCCGGCTATGACGAATGGAAACGCGATAAATGCATTGTCAAAGGGGGGATAAATAAGACGGACGGACAGCGGGAAAGGTGCCAACGGATAAATCTAGTAAAGAATGCGAATTACAAAATGCGAACAGTTGTTAGTCAATTAGTAGAGTGATACGTCCTGTTTCTTTCTTTCGACACGTCCCCTCTCCTCGCCCGTCTTATTAACAAGTTGGCCTCTCCTTTCGCGGATAGACCGGGGCAGTTTGTCGTCTGGATCGCGCCGAATTCATTAGATTATTCCATCTTGCTTTGCGAGGGGAAGGCATTACTTTGACTGGGACGGTGGCGTGTCCTGTAATCCAGCTACTTGGAGGTCCCATGTTAAAATGTAGATTTCTTAGTTAGTATGTAGTTCTTAGTTGCCATTATGGCTGCTGGGCTATTAATTAACAGTCCTGTCTAAGGAATATGTCGGCCTTAGTCAGTAACAAGACTACAAGATCGCGGCACAATCATCTTTCACTCATCTTTCATTCATACTTGGCTTAAAATACCCACCTGAGTAGGTCGCCATTTCAACTAATGCATCTAATGCATGTATACTTTGGTTGAAGAGTTAAATGGTGTGATGCGCGTCAAGTGAACACTTGGGTGTTTTGACGTCAAATTAAATGGTTCTAATTATACGTTCGAATTTGTCGGAGCTATAGACAGAAGATTGGTTTAACATTCAAATTATTATTTTTGGCATCATAAGGCCTATAGCAAAGAACGTTATATTAACTGTACATAGAGTTAAATGCGGAGCAATTTCACACTCCTTTAAAAGACTAATGGGACGAAGTTTCGGAATTCCATATATTCATTCAGTGCAGTAGAATCCAAACAATGCGCATTAAAATCCGTATGTACTGTATTGGCAAAAACAATATTGAGACTGCACACCATAACCTCAAAGCACATAAGCCCTTATGACATGTGATGGGTGTTTTAATGAACCGTTCCGAGTAAAAAAAAACCGGAATCACAACGAATGGGACAACCGCGACGGTCCAGTAAAAATGGCCAGATCAAAGATACCTCCCGGAGGTCGCCGCGAAATATTGCCCCCTACCACGATAAATATGTGAATGCGAGTATCGCGTCCTAGTATAAATACGTGCTTAAAATGAAGCCATTTATTCGACTCGTTGTTTGATTTGGCTGAAGACATGAAATTTAAATGTCTTTACCATTGAATGGGTACGTGTTCGGAACACAGAGTGTCCGAGCGCCGTCCGGTAGGTCTAACAGGTTCGAAGACTGTATTTTAATATCTCCAATCAGCCGGTGGTAGTCAGTTTAGTATTCAGAGACGTTATAATCAATATCTCTTCGAATCAGCGGAGCCGCCGGCGATGGTGGTGTTTAACGAATCAATTTAATGATTCGGCCGTTTGGTTCTTTATTGTGATTAGGGGGAGAAGTGATGAAGAGTTGTTGCGCTGGCGTAATTTATTGTTTACTATTTTAGTAAGTTGTCGTATCTTTTACGAGTGTAATGAAAGTCCCGCTTATCTCTTATATGAGAATTTTAATAGTCGATTATGTTTTAAGTGAAAAGCTATTATTGTCAAAGTACATAGTAATAATTAGTAATATATAGGCAATGCTAAAACCAGCGCTAAAACACCATTCGTTAAAGTTTTTTTTTCTGAAAAGAAAATATACGTAGAACTATTGTAACCCTAATGTTCAAAATCTTTTCAGATTAAATTTAATGTATTTCGAATATTAAAATGCTAAATGTAAACCAAATAAGAATAAAAAATAACATTTACGTAATGTGTGAGTCTACAACGCACTTTAATATATAATTTTTATAATAATAATTAATATAAATAATTTTGTGAGATTTATTTTCTTCGCTATAGTTAGTTGTCTGTGTAACACAGGCCATAAAAAACAGACATGCTTATGCATTTAGTCTATTAAAATAGAGTTTTAACAAATTTAAATCTGTTTAAAACTCTATTTTGGCTTGATATACAACGTGAAAGTGGTTTATTATTATCTATACGGACCAGAATAAGACCGTAGATTGAAAGGTTTTTCATAAGGAGCCACGTTAACGAGCATATGGACATTCTTGCTCACAAGGCATGGTTCTACATCATTAAAGGTTGTGAAATTCATCTGCGATCAGGCTGTTTGGGTGTTTGATGTTCCAGCCACGTCTGTGCCCGACCGGCAGGGTACACAGTACACGCATCAGCGAGGTGAAGGTACGACCTCGACCCAGTGCGACGATCTGCGGATCTTCTTTACAACCGGTATTAACTGGGGACAAACCATGGGACAAACGCCCGCCGTGATACTGGAGCGATTATTCGATTATTTTGACTAGTCGATATTTCTAGTCGATTATTTTTACTAATCGATATTTTATCGTTTTAACCGACTAGTCGGCAACCTCACCGAATAGATAGTAAGTATTTATTCAGGTTTTTGCTCGTTCGACTAGTTAGAACGACTAGACTAGTCGATGTTCGAAAGTAATCGACCAGTCACTAGTCGATAATGAAAAGTAGTCGATGTTTCCATTACTACTAGGGCGGCTGCGCTGGGTCGTAAACGTTGCACTGCGATTTGATTTATCACTTTATGGGTTATATTTAAGTTGTGGGATTATGATTTCCTATGGTTGTGTAAAATTGGTGGTGCGGTGTCCCCTTTGC